>OZ026854.1:22367742-22514097 GCA_964023215.1 Eledona agricola
CAAAGTGTAGTTGGGGGTGATTTTTGATAGCTGAAGTAATTTAGGTGAGTTTGGCATAGTTTGCTATGGTTAGTAGCATTTTTTTGTAATTTAAAAGTGATTGGGTTTAGTTTGTTGTGGTAAGGGTTAGTTGGTGATGATTTATGGTAGCCGAAGTAATTTAGGTGAGTTTGGCATAGTTTGCTATGGTTAGTAGCATTTTTTTGTAATTTAAAAGTGATTGGGTTTAGTTTGTTGTGGTAAGGGTTAGTTGGTGATCATTTAGAGTATCCGAAGTAATTTACGTGAGTCTGGCATAGTTTGTTATGATTTGTACACCTTTTTTTGTAATTTTAAAATGATATGGTTTGGTGTGTTGTGGTAAGGTATAGTTGGGGGTAATTTACGGTAGCCGAAGTAATTTAGGTGATTCTGGTATAGTTTGTTATGATTTTTAGCATTTTTTTGTAATTTTAAAGTGATTGGGCTTAGTTTGTTGCTGTAAAGTGTAGTTGGGGGTGATTTTTAATAGCCGAAGTAATTTAGGTGAGTTTGGCATAATTTGCTATGGATAGTAGCATTTTTTTGTAATTTAAAAGTGATTAAGTTTAGTTTGTTGTAGTAAGGGTTAGTTGGTGATGATTTATGGTAGCCGAAGTAATTTAGGTGAGTCTGGCATAGTTTGTTATGATTTGTACACCTTTTTTTGTAATTTTAAGATGATATGGTTTGGTTTGTTGTGGTAAGGGATAGTTGGGGGTGATTTACGGTAGCCGAAGTAATTTAGGTGATTCTGGTATAGTTTGTTATGATTTTTAGCATTTTTTTGTAATTTGAATGTGATTGGGCTTAGTTTGTTGCTGTAAATTGTAGTTGGGGGTGATTTTTGATAGCAGAAGTAATTTGGGTGAGTTTGGCATAGTTTGCTATGGTTAGTAGCATTTTTTTGTAATTTAAAAGTGATTGAGTTTAGTTTGTTGTGGTAAGGGTTAGTTGGTGATGATTTATGGTAGCCGAAGTAATTTAGGTGAGTTTGGCATAGTTTGCTATAGTTAGTAGCATTTTTTTGTAATTTAAAAGTGATTGGGTTTAGTTTGTTGTGGTAAGGGTTAGTTGGTGATGATTTAGAGTAGCCGAAGTAATTTAGGTGAGTCTGGCATAGTTTGTTATGATTTGTACACCTTTTTTTGTAATTTTAAGATGATATGGTTTGGTTTGTTGTGATAAGGGATAGTTGGGGGTGATTTACGGTAGCCGAAGTAATTTAGGTGATTCTGGTATAGTTTGCTATGGTCAGTAGCATTTTTTTGTAATTTAAAAGTGATTGGGTTTAGTTTGTTGTAGTAAGGGTTAGTTGGTTATGATTTATGGTAGCCGAAGTAATTTAGGTGAGTTTGGCATTGTTTGCTATAGTTAGTAGCATTTTTTTGTAATTTAAAAGTGATTGGGTTTAGTTTGTTGTGGTAAGGGTTAGTTGGTGATGATTTAGAGTAGCCGAAGTAAGTTAGGTGAGTCTGGCAGAGTTTGTTATGATTTGTACACCTTTTTTTGTAATTTTAAGATGATATGGTTTGGTTTGTTTTGGTAAGGGATAGTTGGGGGTGATTTACGGTAGCCGACGTAATTTAGGTGATTCTGACATAGTTTGTTATGATTTGTACACCTTTTTTGTAATTTTAAGATGATATGGTTTGGTTTGTTGTGGTAAGGGATAGTTGGGGGTGATTTACGGTAGCCGAAGTAATTTAGGTGATTCTGGTATAGTTTGTTATGATTTTTAGCATTTTTTTGAAATTTTAAAGTGATTGGGCTTAGTTTGTTGCTGTAAATTGTTGTTGGGGGTGATTTTTGATAGCCGAAGTAATTTAGGTGAGTTTGGCATAGTTTGCTATGGTTAGTAGCATTTTTTTGTAATTTAAAATTGATTGGGTTTAGTTTGTTGTGGTAAGGGTTAATTGGTGATGATTTAGAGTAGCCGAAGTAATTTAGGTGAGTCTGGCATAGTTTGTTATGATTTGTACACCTTTTTTTGTAATTTTAAGATGATATGGTTTGGTTTTTTGTGGTAAGGAATAGTTGGGGGTAATTTACGGTAGCCGAAGTAATTTAGGTGATTCTGGCATAGTTTGTTATGATTTGTACACCTTTTTTTGTAATTTTAAGATGATATGGTTTGGTTTGTTGTGGTAAGGGATAGTTGGGGGTGATTTACGGTAGCCGAAGTAATTTAGGTGATTCTGGTATAGTTTGTTATGATTTTTAGCATTTTTTTGTAATTTTAAAGTGATTGGGCTTAGTTTGTTGCTGTAAAGTGTAGTTGGGGGTGATTTTTGATAGCCGAAGTAATTTGGGTGAGTTTGGCATAGTTTGCTATGGTTAGTAGCATTTTTTTTGTAATTTAAAAGTGATTGAGTTTAGTTTGTTGTGGTAAGGGTTAGTTGGTGATGATTTATGGTAGCCGAAGTAATTTAGGTGAGTTTGGCATTGTTTGCTATAGTTAGTAGCATTTTTTTGTAATTTAAAAGTGATTGGGTTTAGTTTGTTGTGGTAAGGGTTAGTTGGTGATGATTTAGAGTAGCCGAAGTAATTTAGGTGAGTCTGGCATAGTTTGTTATGATTTGTACACCTTTTTTTGTAATTTTAAGATGATATGGTTTGGTGTGTTGTGATAAGGGATAGTTGGGGGTGATTTACGGTAGCCGAAGTAATTTAGGTGATTCTGGTATAGTTTGTTATGATTTTTAGCATGTTTTTGTAATTTTAAAGTGATTGGGTTTAGTTTGTTGCTGTAAAGTGTAGTTGGGGGTGATTTTTGCTAGCCGAAGTAATTTAGGTGAGTTTGGCATAGTTTGCTATGGTCAGTAGCATTTTTTTGTAATTTAAAAGTGATTGGGTTTAGTTTGTTGTAGTAAGGGTTAATTGGTGATGATTTAGAGTAGCCGAAGTAATTTAGGTGAGTCTGGCATAGTTTGTTATGATTTGTACACCTTTTTTTGTAATTTTAAGATGATATGGTTTGGTTTTTTGTGGTAAGGAATAGTTGGGGGTAATTTACGGTAGCCGAGGTAATTTAGGTGATTCTGGCATAGTTTGTTATGATTTGTACACCTTTTTTTGTAATTTTAAGATGATATGGTTTGGTTTGTTGTGGTAAGGGATAGTTGGGGGTGATTTACGGTAGCCGAAGTAATTTAGGTGATTCTGGTATAGTTTGTTATGATTTTTAGCATTTTTTTGTAATTTTAAAGTGATTGGGCTTAGTTTGTTGCTGTAAAGTGTAGTTGGGGGTGATTTTTGATAGCCGAAGTAATTTGGGTGAGTTTGGCATAGTTTGCTATGGTTAGTAGCATTTTTTTGTAATTTAAAAGTGATTGAGTTTAGTTTGTTGTGGTAAGGGTTAGTTGGTGATTATTTATGGTAGCCGAAGTAATTTAGGTGAGTTTGGCATTGTTTGCTATAGTTAGTAGCATTTTTTTGTAATTTAAAAGTGATTGGGTTTAGTTTGTTGTGGTAAGGGTTAGTTGGTGATGATTTAGAGTAGCCGAAGTAATTTAGGTGAGTCTGGCATAGTTTGTTATGATTTGTACACCTTTTTTTGTAATTTTAAGATGATATGGTTTGGTTTGTTGTGATAAGGGATAGTTGGGGGTGATTTACGGTAGCCGAAGTAATTTAGGTGATTCTGGTATAGTTTGTTATGATTTTTAGCATGTTTTTGTAATTTTAAAGTGATTGGGTTTAGTTTGTTGCTGTAAAGTGTAGTTGGGGGTGATTTTTGCTAGCCGAAGTAATTTAGGTGAGTTTGGCATAGTTTGCTATGGTCAGTAGCATTTTTTTGTAATTTAAAAGTGATTGGGTTTAGTTTGTTGTAGTAAGGGTTAGTTGGTGATGATTTATGGTAGCCGAAGTAATTTAGGTGAGTTTGGCATTGTTTGCTATAGTTAGTAGCATTTTTTTGTAATTTAAAAGTGATTGGGTTTAGTTTGTTGTGGTAAGGGTTAGTTGGTGATGATTTTGAGTAGCCGAAGTAATTTAGGTGAGTCTCTCAGAGTTTGTTATGATTTGTACACCTTTTTTTGTAATTTTTAGATGATATGGATTGGTTTGTTGTGGTAAGGGAGAGTTGGGGGTGATTTACGGTAGCCGAAGTAATTTAGGTGATTCTGGCAAAGTTTGTTATGATTTGTACACCTTTTTTGTAATTTTAAGATGATATGGTTTGGTTTGTTGTGGTAAGGGATAGTTGGGGGTGATTTACGGTAGCCGAAGTAATTTAGGTGATTCTGGTATAGTTTGTTATGATTTTTAGCATTTTTTTGTAATTTTAAAGTGATTGGGCTTAGTTTGTTGCTGTAAAGTGTAGTTGGGGGTGATTTTTGATAGCCGAAGTAATTTGGGTGAGTTTGGCATAGTTTGCTATGGTTAGTAGCATTTTTTTGTAATTTAAAAGTGATTGAGTTTAGTTTGTTGTGGTAAGGGTTAGTTGGTGATGATTTATGGTAGCCGAAGTAATTTAGGTGAGTTTGGCATTGTTTGCTATAGTTAGTAGCATTTTTTTGTAATTTAAAAGTGATTGGGTTTAGTTTGTTGTGGTAAGGGTTAGTTGGTGATGATTTAGAGTAGCCGAAGTAATTTAGGTGAGTCTGGCATAGTTTGTTATGATTTGTACACCTTTTTTTGTAATTTTAAGATGATATGGTTTGGTTTGTTGTGATAAGGGATAGTTGGGGGTGATTTACGGTAGCCGAAGTAATTTAGGTGATTCTGGTATAGTTTGTTATGATTTTTAGCATGTTTTTGTAATTTTAAAGTGATTGGGTTTAGTTTGTTGCTGTAAAGTGTAGTTGGGGGTGATTTTTGCTAGCCGAAGTAATTTAGGTGAGTTTGGCATAGTTTGCTATGGTCAGTAGCATTTTTTTGTAATTTAAAAGTGATTGGGTTTAGTTTGTTGTAGTAAGGGTTAATTGGTGATGATTTAGAGTAGCCGAAGTAATTTAGGTGAGTCTGGCATAGTTTGTTATGATTTGTACACCTTTTTTTGTAATTTTAAGATGATATGGTTTGGTTTTTTGTGGTAAGGAATAGTTGGGGGTAATTTACGGTAGCCGAGGTAATTTAGGTGATTCTGGCATAGTTTGTTATGATTTGTACACCTTTTTTTGTAATTTTAAGATGATATGGTTTGGTTTGTTGTGGTAAGGGATAGTTGGGGGTGATTTACGGTAGCCGAAGTAATTTAGGTGATTCTGGTATAGTTTGTTATGATTTTTAGCATTTTTTTGTAATTTTAAAGTGATTGGGCTTAGTTTGTTGCTGTAAAGTGTAGTTGGGGGTGATTTTTGATAGCCGAAGTAATTTGGGTGAGTTTGGCATAGTTTGCTATGGTTAGTAGCATTTTTTTGTAATTTAAAAGTGATTGAGTTTAGTTTGTTGTGGTAAGGGTTAGTTGGTGATGATTTATGGTAGCCGAAGTAATTTAGGTGAGTTTGGCATTGTTTGCTATAGTTAGTAGCATTTTTTTGTAATTTAAAAGTGATTGGGTTTAGTTTGTTGTGGTAAGGGTTAGTTGGTGATGATTTAGAGTAGCCGAAGTAATTTAGGTGAGTCTGGCATAGTTTGTTATGATTTGTACACCTTTTTTTGTAATTTTAAGATGATATGGTTTGGTTTGTTGTGATAAGGGATAGTTGGGGGTGATTTACGGTAGCCGAAGTAATTTAGGTGATTCTGGTATAGTTTGTTATGATTTTTAGCATGTTTTTGTAATTTTAAAGTGATTGGGTTTAGTTTGTTGCTGTAAAGTGTAGTTGGGGGTGATTTTTGCTAGCCGAAGTAATTTAGGTGAGTTTGGCATAGTTTGCTATGGTCAGTACCATTTTTTTGTAATTTAAAAGTGATTGGGTTTAGTTTGTTGTAGTAAGGGTTAGTTGGTGATGATTTATGGTAGCCGAAGTAATTTAGGTGAGTTTGGCATTGTTTGCTATAGTTAGTAGCATTTTTTTGTAATTTAAAAGTGATTGGGTTTAGTTTGTTGTGGTAAGGGTTAGTTGGTGATGATTTTGAGTAGCCGAAGTAATTTAGGTGAGTCTCTCAGAGTTTGTTATGATTTGTACACCTTTTTTTGTAATTTTTAGATGATATGGATTGGTTTGTTGTGGTAAGGGAGAGTTGGGGGTGATTTACGGTAGCCGAAGTAATTTAGGTGATTCTGGCAAAGTTTGTTATGATTTGTACACCTTTTTTGTAATTTTAAGATGATATGGTTTGGTTTGTTGTGGTAAGGGATAGTTGAGGGTGATTTACGGTAGCCGAAGTAATTTAGGTGATTCTGGAATAGTTTGTTATGATTTTTAGCATTTTTTTGAAATTTTAAAGTGATTGGGCTTAGTTTGTTGCTGTAAATTGTTGTTGGGGGTGATTTTTGATAGCCGAAGTAATTTAGGTGAGTTTGGCATAGTTTGCTATGGTTAGTAGCATTTTTTTGTAATTTAAAATTGATTGGGTTTAGTTTGTTGTGGTAAGGGTTAGTTGCTGATGATTTAGAGTAGCCGAAGTAATTTAGGTGAGTTTGGCATAGTTTGTTATGATTTGTACACCTTTTTTTGTAATTTTAAGATAATATGGTTTGGTTTGTTGTAGTAAGGGGTAGTTGGGGGTGATTTACGGTAGCCGAAGTAATTTAGGTGATTCTGGTATAGTTTGTTATGATTTTTAGCATGTTATTGTAATTTTAAAGTGATTGGGCTTAGTTTGTTGCTGTAAAGTGTAGTTGGGGGTGATTTTTGATAGCCGAAGTAATTTAGGTGAGTTTGGCATAGTTTGCTATGGTTAGATGCATTTTTATGTCATTTAAAAGTGATTGGGTTTAGTTTGTTGTGGTAAGGGTTAGTTGGTGATGATTTAGAGTAGCCGAAGTAATTTAGGTGAGTCTGGCATAGTTTGTTATGATTTGTACACCTTTTTTTGTAATTTTAAGATGATATGGTTTGGTTTGTTGTGGTAAGGGATAGTTGGGGGTGATTTATGGTAGCCGAAGTAATTTAGGTGATACTGGTATAGTTTTGTATGATTTTTAGAATTTTTTTGTAATTTTAAAGTGATTGGACTTAGTTTGTTGCTGTAAAGTGTAGTTGGGGGTGATTTTTGATAGCCGAAGTAATTTAGGTGAGTTTGGCATAGTTTGCTATGGTTAGTAGCATTTTTTTGTAATTTAAAAGTGATTGGGTTTAGTGTGTTGTTGTAAGGGTTAGTTGGTGATGATTTATGGTAGCCGAAGTAATTTAGGTGAGTTTGGCATAGTTTGCTTTGGTTAGTAGCATTTTTTTGTAATTTAAAAGTGATTGGGTTTAGTTTGTTGTGGTAAAGGTTAGTTGGTGATGATTTAGAGTAGCCGAAGTAATTTAGGTGAGTCTGGCATAGTTTGTTATCATTTGTACACCTTTTTTGTAATTTTAAGATGATATGGTTTGGTTTGTTGTGGTAAGGGATAGTTGGGGATGATTTACGGTAGCCGAAGTAATTTAGGTGATTCTGGTATAGTTTGTTATGATTTTTAACATTTTTTTGTAATTTTAAAGTGATTGGGCTTAGTTTGTTACTGTAAAGTGTAGTTGGGGGTGATTTTTGATAGCCGAAGTAATTTAGGTGAGTTTGGCATAGTTTGCTATGGTTAGCAGCATTTTTTTGTAATTTAAAAGTGATTGGGTTTAGTTTGTTTTGGTAAGGGTTAGTTGGTGATGATTTATTGTAGCCGAAGTAATTTAGGTGAGTTTGGCATAGTTTGCTATGGTTAGTAGCATATTTTTGTAATTTAAAAGTGATTGGGTTTAGTTTGTTGTGGTAAAGGTTAGTTGGTGATGATTTAGAGTAGCCGAAGTAATTTAGGTGAGTCTGGCATAGTTTGTTATCATTTGTACACCTTTTTTGTAATTTTAAGATGATATGGTTTGGTTTGTTGTGGTAAGGGATAGTTGGGGATGATTTACGGCAGCCGAAGTAATTTAGGTGATTCTGGTATAGTGTGTTTTGCTTTTTAGCATTTTTTTGTAATTTTAAAGTGATTGGGCTTAGTTTGTTGCTGTAAAGTGTAGTTGGGGGTGATTTTTGATAGCCGAAGTAATTTAGGTGAGTTTGGCATAGTTTCCTATGGTTAGTAGCATTTTTTTGTAATTTAAAAGTGATTGGGTTTAGTTTGTTGTGGTAAGGGTTAGTTGGTGATGATTTATGGTAGCCGAAGTAATTTAGGTGAGTTTGGCATAGTTTGCTATTGTTAGTAGCATTTTTTTGTAATTTAAAAGTTATTGGGTTTAGTTTGTTGTGGTAAGGGTTAGTTGGTGATGATTTAGAGTAGCCGAAGTATTTTAGGTGAGTCTGGCATAGTTTGTTATGATTTTTACACCTTTTTTTGTAATTTTAAGATGATATGGTTTGGTTTGTTGTGGTAAGGGATAGTTGGGGGTGATTTACGGTAGCCGAAGTAATTTAGGTGATTCTGGCATAGTTTGTTATGATTTGTACACCTTTTTTTGTAATTTTAAGATGATATGGTTTGGTTTGTTGTGGTAAGGGATAGTTGGGGGTGATTTACGGTAGCCGAAGTAATTTAGGTGATTCTGGCATAGTTTGTTATGATTTGTACACCTTTTTTTGTAATTTTAAGATGATATGGTTTGGTTTGTTGTGGTAAGGGATAGTTGGGGGTGATTTACGGTAGCCGAAGTAATTTTGGTGATTCTGGTATAGTTTGTTATAATTTTTAGCATTTTTTTGTAATTTTAAAGTGATTGGGCTTAGTTTGTTGCTGTAAAGTGTAGTTGGGGGTGATTTTTGATAGAAGAAGTAATTTAGGTGAGTTTGGCATAGTTTGCTATGGTTAGTAGCATTTTTTTGTAATTTAAAAGTGATTGGGTTTAGTGTGTTGTTGTAAGGGTTAGTTGGTGATGATTTATTGTAGCCGAAGTAATTTAGGTGAGTTTGGCATAGTTTGCTATGGTTAGTAGCATATTTTTGTAATTTAAAAGTGATTGGGTTTAGTTTGTTGTGGTAAAGGTTAGTTGGTGATGATTTAGAGTAGCCGAAGTAATTTAGGTGAGTCTGGCATAGTTTGTTATCATTTGTACACCTTTTTTGTAATTTTAAGATGATATGGTTTGGTTTGTTGTGGTAAGGGATAGTTGGGGATGATTTACGGCAGCCGAAGTAATTTAGGTGATTCTGGTATAGTTTGTTTTGCTTTTTAGCATTTTTTTGTAATTTTAAAGTGATTGGGCTTAGTTTGTTGCTGTAAAGTGTAGTTGGGGGTGATTTTTGATAGCCGAAGTAATTTAGGTGAGTTTGGCATAGTTTCCTATGGTTAGTAGCATTTTTTTGTAATTTAAAAGTGATTGGGTTTAGTTTGTTGTGGTAAGGGTTAGTTGGTGATGATTTATGGTAGCCGAAGTAATTTAGGTGAGTTTGGCATAGTTTGCTATTGTTAGTAGCATTTTTTTGTAATTTAAAAGTTATTGGGTTTAGTTTGTTGTGGTAAGGGTTAGTTGGTGATGATTTAGAGTAGCCGAAGTATTTTAGGTGAGTCTGGCATAGTTTGTTATGATTTTTACACCTTTTTTTGTAATTTTAAGATGATATGGTTTGGTTTGTTGTGGTAAGGGATAGTTGGGGGTGATTTACGGTAGCCGAAGTAATTTAGGTGATTCTGGCATAGTTTGTTATGATTTGTACACCTTTTTTTGTAATTTTAAGATGATATGGTTTGGTTTGTTGTGGTAAGGGATAGTTGGGGGTGATTTACGGTAGCCGAAGTAATTTTGGTGATTCTGGTATAGTTTGTTATAATTTTTAGCATTTTTTTGTAATTTTAAAGTGATTGGGCTTAGTTTGTTGCTGTAAAGTGTAGTTGGGGGTGATTTTTGATAGAAGAAGTAATTTAGGTGAGTTTGGCATAGTTTGATATGGTTAGTAGCATTTTTTTGTAATTTAAATGTGATTGGGTTTAGTTTGTTGTGGTAAGGGTTAGTTGGTGATGATTTATGGTAGCCGAAGTAATTTAGATGAGTTTGGCATAGTTTGCTATGGCTAGTAGCATTTTTTTGTAATTTAAAATTGATTGGGTTTAGTTTGTTGTGGTAAGGGTTAGTTGGTGATGATTTAGAGTAGCCAAAGTAATGTAGGTGAGTCTGGCATAGTTTATTATGATTTGTACTCCTTTTTATGTAATTTTAAGATGATATGGTTTGGTTTGTTATAGTAAGGGATAGTTGGGGGTGATTTACGGTAGCCGAAGTAATTTAGGTGATTCTGGTATAGTTTGTTTTGCTTTTTAGCATTTTTTTGTAATTTTAAAGTGATTGGGCTTAGTTTGTTGCTGTAAAGTGTAGTTGGGGGTGATTTTTGATAGCCGAAGTAATTTAGGTGAGTTTGGCATAGTTTGCTATGGTTAGTAGCATTTTTTTGTAATTTAAAAGTGATTGAGTTTAGTTTGTTGTGGTAAGGGTTAGTTGGTGATGATTTATGGTAGCCGAAGTAATTTAGGTGAGTTTGGCATTGTTTGCTATAGTTAGTAGCATTTTTTTGTAATTTAAAAGTGATTGGGTTTAGTTTGTTGTGGTAAGGGTTAGTTGGTGATGATTTAGAGTAGCCGAAGTAATTTAGGTGAGTCTGGCATAGTTTGTTATGATTTTTACACCTTTTTTTGTAATTTTAAGATGATATGGTTTGGTTTGTTGTGATAAGGGATAGTTGGGGGTGATTTACGGTAGCCGAAGTAATTTAGGTGATTCTGGTATAGTTTGTTATGATTTTTAGCATATTTTTGTAATTTTAAAGTGATTGGGTTTAGTTTGTTGCTGTAAAGTGTAGTTGGGGGTGATTTTTGCTAGCCGAAGTAATTTAGGTGAGTTTGGCATAGTTTGCTATGGTCAGTAGCATTTTTTTTAATTTAAAAGTGATTGGGTTTAGTTTGTTGTAGTAAGGGTTAGTTGGTGATGATTTATGGTAGCCGAAGTAATTTAGGTGAGTTTGGCATTGTTTGCTATAGTTAGTAGCATTTTTTTGTAATTTAAAAGTGATTGGGTTTAGTTTGTTGTGGTAAGGGTTAGTTGGTGATGATTTAGAGTAGCCGAAGTAATTTAGGTGAGTCTGGCAGAGTTTGTTATAATTTGTACACCTTTTTTTGTAATTTTTAGATGATATGGATTGGTTTGTTGTGGTAAGGGAGAGTTGGGGGTGATTTACGGTAGCCGAAGTAATTTAGGTGATTCTGGCAAAGTTTGTTATGATTTGTACACCTTTTTTGTAATTTTAAGATGATATGGTTTGGTTTGTTGTGGTAAGGGATAGTTGAGGGTGATTTACGGTAGCCGAAGTAATTTAGGTGATTCTGGTATAGTTTGTTATGATTTTTAGCATTTTTTTGAAATTTTAAAGTGATTGGGCTTAGTTTGTTGCTGTAAATTGTTGTTGGGGGTGATTTTTGATAGCCGAAGTAATTTAGGTGAGTTTGGCATAGTTTGCTATGGTTAGTAGCATTTTTTTGTAATTTAAAATTGATTGGGTTTAGTTTGTTGTGGTAAGGGTTAGTTGCTGATGATTTAGAGTAGCCGAAGTAATTTAGGTGAGTTTGGCATAGTTTGTTATGATTTGTACACCTTTTTTTGTAATTTTAAGATGATATGGTTTGGTTTGTTGTGGTAAGGGGTAGTTGGGGGTGATTTACGGTAGCCGAAGTAATTTAGGTGATTCTGGTATAGTTTGTTATGATTTTTAGCATGTTATTGTAATTTTAAAGTGATTGGGCTTAGATTGTTGCTGTAAAGTGTAGTTGGGGGTGATTTTTGATAGCCGAAGTAATTTAGGTGAGTTTGGCATAGTTTGCTATGGTTAGATGCATTTTTATGTCATTTAAAAGTGATTGGGTTTAGTTTGTTGTGGTAAGGGTTAGTTGGTGATGATTTAGAGTAGCCGAAGTAATTTAGGTGAGTCTGGCATAGTTTGTTATGATTTGTACACTTTTTTTGTAATTTTAAGATGATATGGTATGGTTTGTTGTGGTAAGGGATAGTTGGGGCTGATTTATGGTAGCCGAAGTAATTTAGGTGATACTGGTATAGTTTTGTATGATTTTTAGAATTTTTTTGTAATTTTAAAGTGATTGGACTTAGTTTGTTGCTGTAAAGTGTAGTTGGGGGTGATTTTTGATAGCCGAAGTAATTTAGGTGAGTTTGGCATAGTTTGCTATGGTTAGTAGCATTTTTTTGTAATTTAAAAGTGATTGGGTTTAGTGTGTTGTTGTAAGGGTTAGTTGGTGATGATTTATGGTAGCCGAAGTAATTTAGGTGAGTTTGGCATAGTTTGCTTTGGTTAGTAGCATTTTTTTGTAATTTAAAAGTGATTGGGTTTAGTTTGTTGTGGTAAAGGTTAGTTGGTGATGATTTAGAGTAGCCGAAGTAATTTAGGTGAGTCTGGCATAGTTTGTTATCATTTGTACACCTTTTTTGTAATTTTAAGATGATATGGTTTGGTTTGTTGTGGTAAGGGATAGTTGGGGATGATTTACGGTAGCCGAAGTAATTTAGGTGATTCTGGTATAGTTTGTTATGATTTTTAACATTTTTTTGTAATTTTAAAGTGATTGGGCTTAGTTTGTTGCTGTAAAGTGTAGTTGGGGGTGATTTTTGATAGCCGAAGTAATTTAGGTGAGTTTGGCATAGTTTGCTATGGTTAGCAGCATTTTTTTGTAATTTAAAAGTGATTGGGTTTAGTTTGTTTTGGTAAGGGTTAGTTGGTGATGATTTATTGTAGCCGAAGTAATTTAGGTGAGTTTGGCATAGTTTGCTATGGTTAGTAGCATATTTTTGTAATTTAAAAGTGATGGGGTTTAGTTTGTTGTGGTAAAGGTTAGTTGGTGATGATTTAGAGTAGCCGAAGTAATTTAGGTGAGTCTGGCATAGTTTGTTATCATTTGTACACCTTTTTTGTAATTTTAAGATGATATGGTTTGGTTTGTTGTGGTAAGGGATAGTTGGGGATGATTTACGGCAGCCGAAGTAATTTAGGTGATTCTGGTATAGTTTGTTTTGCTTTTTAGCATTTTTTTGTAATTTTAAAGTGATTGGGCTTAGTTTGTTGCTGTAAAGTGTAGTTGGGGGTGATTTTTGATAGCCGAAGTAATTTAGGTGAGTTTGGCATAGTTTCCTATGGTTAGTAGCATTTTTTTGTAATTTAAAAGTGATTGGGTTTAGTTTGTTGTGGTAAGGGTTAGTTGGTGATGATTTATGGTAGCCGAAGTAATTTAGGTGAGTTTGGCATAGTTTGCTATTGTTAGTAGCATTTTTTTGTAATTTAAAAGTTATTGGGTTTAGTTTGTTGTGGTAAGGGTTAGTTGGTGATGATTTAGAGTAGCCGAAGTATTTTAGGTGAGTCTGGCATAGTTTGTTATGATTTTTACACCTTTTTTTGTAATTTTAAGATGATATGGTTTGGTTTGTTGTGGTAAGGGATAGTTGGGGGTGATTTACGGTAGCCGAAGTAATTTAGGTGATTCTGGCATAGTTTGTTATGATTTGTACACCTTTTTTTGTAATTTTAAGATGATATGGTTTGGTTTGTTGTGGTAAGGGATAGTTGGGGGTGATTTACGGTAGCCGAAGTAATTTTGGTGATTCTGGTATAGTTTGTTATAATTTTTAGCATTTTTTTGTAATTTTAAAGTGATTGGGCTTAGTTTGTTGCTGTAAAATGTAGTTGGGGGTGATTTTTGATAGAAGAAGTAATTTAGGTGAGTTTGGCATAGTTTGATATGGTTAGTAGCATTTTTTTGTAATTTAAATGTGATTGGGTTTAGTTTGTTGTGGTATGGGTTAGTTGGTGATGATTTATGGTAGCCGAAGTAATTTAGATGAGTTTGGCATAGTTTGCTATGGCTAGTAGCATTTTTTTGTAATTTAAAATTGATTGGGTTTAGTTTGTTGTGGTAAGGGTTAGTTGGTGATGATTTAGAGTAGCCAAAGTAATGTAGGTGAGTCTGGCATAGTTTGTTATGATTTGTACTCCTTTTTATGTAATTTTAAGATGATATGGTTTGGTTTGTTATAGTAAGGGATAGTTGGGGGTGATTTACGGTAGCCGAAGTAATTTAGGTGATTCTGGTATAGTTTGTTTTGCTTTTTAGCATTTTTTTGTAATTTTAAAGTGATTGGGCTTAGTTTGTTGCTGTAAAGTGTAGTTGGGGGTGATTTTTGATAGCCGAAGTAATTTAGGTGAGTTTGGCATAGTTTGCTATGGTTAGTAGCATTTTTTTGTAATTTAAAAGTGATTGGGTTTAGTTTGTTGTTGTAAGGGTTAGTTGGTGATGATTTAGAGTAGCCGAAGTAATTTAGGTGAGTCTGGCATAGTTTGTTATGATTTGTACAGCTTTTTTTGTAATTTTAAGATGATATGGTTTGGTTTGTTGTGGTAAGGGATAGTTGGGGGTGATTTACGGTAGCCGAAGTAATTTAGGTGATTCTGGTATAGTTTGCTATAATTTTTAGCATGTTTTTGTAATTTTAAAGTGATTGGGCTTAGTTTGTTTCTGTAAAGTGTAGTTGGGGGTGATTTTTGATTGCCGAAGTAATTTAGGTGAGTTTGGCATAGTTTGCTATAGTTAGTAGCATTTTTTTGTAATTTAAAAGTGATTGGGTTTAGTTTGTTGTGGTAAGGGTTAGTTGGTGATGATTTAGAATAGCCGAAGTAATTTAGGTGAGTCTGGCATAATTTGTTATGATTTGTACACCTTTTTTTGTAATTTGAAGATGATATGGTTTGTTTTGTTGTGGTAAGGTATAGTTGGGGGTGATTTACGATAGCCGAAGTAATTTAGGTGATTCTGGTATAGTTTGTTATGATTTTTTGCATTTTTTTGTAATTTTAAAGTGATTGTGCTTAGTTTGTTGCTGAAAAGTGTAGTTGGGGGTGATTTTTGATAGCCGTAGTAATTTAGGTGAGTCTGGCATAGTTTGTTATGATTTGTACACCTTTTTTTGTAATTTTAAGATGATATGGTTTGGTTTGTTGTGGTAAGGGATAGTTGGGGGTGATTTACGGTAGCCGAAGAAATTTAGGTGATTCTGGTATAGTTTGTTATGATTTTTAGCATTTTTTTGTAATTTTAAAGTGATTGGGCTTAGTTTGTTGCTGTAAAGTGTAGTTGGGGGTGATTTTTGATAGCCGAAGTAATTTAGGTAAGTTTGGCATAGTTTGCTATGGTTAGTAGCATTTTTTTGTAATTTAAAAGTGATTGGGTTGAGTTTGTTGTGGTAAGCGTTAGTTGGTGATGATTTAGAGTAGCCGAAGTAATTTAGGTGAGTCAGGCATAGTTTGTTATGATTTGTACACCTTTTTTTGTAATTTTAAGATGATATGGTTTGGTTTGTTGTAGTAAGGGATAGTTGGGGGTGATTTACGGTAGCCGAAGTAATTTTGGTGATTCTGGTATAGTTTGTTATCATTTGTACACCTTTTTTGTAATTTTAAGATGATATGGTTTGGTTTGTTGTGGTAAGGGATAGTTGGGGATGATTTACGGTAGCCGAAGTAATTTAGGTGATTCTGGTATAGTTTGTTATGATTTTTAACATTTTTTTGTAATTTTAAAGTGATTGGGCTTAGTTTGTTGCTGTAAAGTGTAGTTGGGGGTGATTTTTGATAGCCGAAGTAATTTAGGTGAGTTTGGCATAGTTTGCTATGGTTAGCAGCATTTTTTTGTAATTTAAAAGTGATTGGGTTTAGTTTGTTTTGGTAAGGGTTAGTTGGTGATGATTTATTGTAGCCGAAGTAATTTAGGTGAGTTTGGCATAGTTTGCTATGGTTAGTAGCATATTTTTGTAATTTAAAAGTGATTGGGTTTAGTTTGTTGTGGTAAAGGTTAGTTGGTGATGATTTAGAGTAGCCGAAGTAATTTAGGTGAGTCTGGCATAGTTTGTTATCATTTGTACACCTTTTTTGTAATTTTAAGATGATATGGTTTGGTTTGTTGTGGTAAGGGATAGTTGGGGATGATTTACGGCAGCCGAAGTAATTTAGGTGATTCTGGTATAGTTTGTTTTGCTTTTTAGCATTTTTTTGTAATTTTAAAGTGATTGGGCTTAGTTTGTTGCTGTAAAGTGTAGTTGGGGGTGATTTTTGATAGCCGAAGTAATTTAGGTGAGTTTGGCATAGTTTCCTATGGTTAGTAGCATTTTTTTGTAATTTAAAAGTGATTGGGTTTAGTTTGTTGTGGTAAGGGTTAGTTGGTGATGATTTATGGTAGCCGAAGTAATTTAGGTGAGTTTGGCATAGTTTGCTATTGTTAGTAGCATTTTTTTGTAATTTAAAAGTTATTGGGTTTAGTTTGTTGTGGTAAGGGTTAGTTGGTGATGATTTAGAGTAGCCGAAGTATTTTAGGTGAGTCTGGCATAGTTTGTTATGATTTTTACACCTTTTTTTGTAATTTTAAGATGATATGGTTTGGTTTGTTGTGGTAAGGGATAGTTGGGGGTGATTTACGGTAGCCGAAGTAATTTAGGTGATTCTGGCATAGTTTGTTATGATTTGTACACCTTTTTTTGTAATTTTAAGATGATATGGTTTGGTTTGTTGTGGTAAGGGATAGTTGGGGGTGATTTACGGTAGCCGAAGTAATTTTGGTGATTCTGGTATAGTTTGTTATAATTTTTAGCATTTTTTTGTAATTTTAAAGTGATTGGGCTTAGTTTGTTGCTGTAAAGTGTAGTTGGGGGTGATTTTTGATAGAAGAAGTAATTTAGGTGAGTTTGGCATAGTTTGATATGGTTAGTAGCATTTTTTTGTAATTTAAATGTGATTGGGTTTAGTTTGTTGTGGTATGGGTTAGTTGGTGATGATTTATGGTAGCCGAAGTAATTTAGATGAGTTTGGCATAGTTTGCTATGGCTAGTAGCATTTTTTTGTAATTTAAAATTGATTGGGTTTAGTTTGTTGTGGTAAGGGTTAGTTGGTGATGATTTAGAGTAGCCAAAGTAATGTAGGTGAGTCTGGCATAGTTTGTTATGATTTGTACTCCTTTTTATGTAATTTTAAGATGATATGGTTTGGTTTGTTATAGTAAGGGATAGTTGGGGGTGATTTACGGTAGCCGAAGTAATTTAGGTGATTCTGGTATAGTTTGTTTTGCTTTTTAGCATTTTTTTGTAATTTTAAAGTGATTGGGCTTAGTTTGTTGCTGTAAAGTGTAGTTGGGGGTGATTTTTGATAGCCGAAGTAATTTAGGTGAGTTTGGCATAGTTTGCTATGGTTAGTAGCATTTTTTTGTAATTTAAAAGTGATTGGGTTTAGTTTGTTGTTGTAAGGGTTAGTTGGTGATGATTTAGAGTAGCCGAAGTAATTTAGGTGAGTCTGGTATAGTTTGTTATGATTTGTACAGCTTTTTTTGTAATTTTAAGATGATATGGTTTGGTTTGTTGTGGTAAGGGATAGTTGGGGGTGATTTACGGTAGCCGAAGTAATTTAGGTGATTCTGGTATAGTTTGCTATAATTTTTAGCATGTTTTTGTAATTTTAAAGTGATTGGGCTTAGTTTGTTGCTGTAAAGTGTAGTTGGGGGTGATTTTTGATTGCCGAAGTAATTTAGGTGAGTTTGGCATAGTTTGCTATAGTTAGTAGCATTTTTTTGTAATTTAAAAGTGATTGGGTTTAGTTTGTTGTGGTAAGGGTTAGTTGGTGATGATTTAGAATAGCCGAAGTAATTTAGGTGAGTCTGGCATAATTTGTTATGATTTGTACACCTTTTTTTGTAATTTGAAGATGATATGGTTTGTTTTGTTGTGGTAAGGTATAGTTGGGGGTGATTTACGATAGCCGAAGTAATTTAGGTGATTCTGGTATAGTTTGTTATGATTTTTTGCATTTTTTTGTAATTTTAAAGTGATTGTGCTTAGTTTGTTGCTGAAAAGTGTAGTTGGGGGTGATTTTTGATAGCCGTAGTAATTTAGGTGAGTCTGGCATAGTTTGTTATGATTTGTACACCTTTTTTTGTAATTTTAAGATGATATGGTTTGGTTTGTTGTGGTAAGGGATAGTTGGGGGTGATTTACGGTAGCCGAAGTAATTTAGGTGATTCTGGTATAGTTTGCTATAATTTTTAGCATGTTTTTGTAATTTTAAAGTGATTGGGCTTAGTTTGTTGCTGTAAAGTGTAGTTGGGGGTGATTTTTGATAGCCGAAGTAATTTAGGTAAGTTTGGCATAGTTTGCTATGGTTAGTAGCATTTTTTTGTAATTTAAAAGTGATTGGGTTGAGTTTGTTGTGGTAAGCGTTAGTTGGTGATGATTTAGAGTAGCCGAAGTAATTTAGGTGAGTCAGGCATAGTTTGTTATGATTTGTGCACCTTTTTTTGTAATTTTAAGATGATATGGTTTGGTTTGTTGTAGTAAGGGATAGTTGGGGGTGATTTACGGTAGCCGAAGTAATTTAGGTGATTCTGGTATAGTTTGTTTTGATTTTTAGCATTTTTTTGTAATTTTAAAGTGATTGGGCTTAGTTTGTTGCTGTAAAGTGTAGTTGGGGGTGATTTTTGATAGCCGAAGTAATTTAGGTGAGTTTGGCATAGTTTGCTATGGTTAGTAGCATTTTTTTGTAATTTAAAAGTGATTGGGTTTAGTTTGTTGTGGAAAGGGTTAGTTGGTGATGATTTAGAGTAGCCGAAGTAATTTAGGTGAGTCTGGCATAGTTTGTTATGATTTGTACACCTTTTTTTGTAATTTTAAGATGATATGGTTTGGTTTGTTGTGGTAATGGATAGTTGGGGGTGATTTACGGTAGCCGAAGTAATTTAGGTGATTCTGGTATAGTTTGTTATGATTTTTAGCATTTTTTTGTAATTTTAAAGTGATTGGGCTTAGTTTGTTGCTGTAAAGTGTAGTTGGGGGTGATTTTTGATAGCCGAATTAATTTAGGTGAGTTTGGCATAATTTGCTATGGTTAGTAGCATTTTTTTGTAATTTAAAAGTGATTGGGTTTAGTTTGTTGTGGTAAGGGTTAGTTGGTGATGATTTATGGTAGCCGAAGTAATTTAGGTAAGTTTGGCATAGTTTGCTATGGTTAGTAGCATTTTTTTGTAATTTAAAAGTGATTGGGTTTAGTTTGTTGTGGTAAGGGTTAGTTGGTGATGATTTATGGTAGCCGAAGTAATTTAGGTAAGTTTGGCATAGTTTGCTATGGTTAGTAGCATTTTTTTGTAATTTAAAAGTGATTGGGTTTAGTTTGTTGTGGTAAAAGTTAGTTGGTGATGATCTAGAGTAGCCGAAGTAATTTAGGTGAGTCTGGCATAGTTTGTTATGATTTGTACACCTTTTTTTGTAATTTTAAGATGATATGGTTTGGTTTGTTGTTGTAAGGGATAGTTGGGTTGATTTACGGTAGCCGAAGTAATTTAGGTAATTCTGGCATAGTTTGTTATGATTTTTAGCATTTTTTTGAAATTTTAAAGTGATTGGGCTTAGTTTGTTTCTGTAAAGTGTAGTTGGGGGTGATTTTTGATAGCCGAAATAATTTAGGTTAGTTTAGCATAGTTTGCTATGGTTAGTAGCATTTTTTTGTAATTTAAAAGTGATTGGGTTTAGTTTGTTGTGTAAAGGGTTAGTTGGTAATGATTTATGGTAGCCGAAGTAATTTAGGTGAGTTTGACATAGTTTGCTATGGTTAGTAGCATTTTTTTGTAATTTAAAAGTAATTGGGTTTAGTTTGTTGTGGTAAGGGTTAGTTGGTGATGATTTAGAGTAGCCGAAGTAATTTAGGTGAGTCAGGCATAGTTTGTTATGATTTGTACACCTTTTTTTGTAATTTTAAGATGATATGGTTTGGTTTGTTGTAGTAAGGGATAGTTGGGGGTGATTTACGGTAGCCGAAGTAATTTAGGTGATTCTGGTATAGTTTGTTTTGATTTTTAGCATTTTTTTGTAATTTTAATGTGATTGGGCTTAGTTTGTTGCTGTAAAGTGTAGTTGGGGGTGATTTTTGATAGCCGAAGTAATTTAGGTGAGTTTGGCATAGTTTGCTATGGTTAGTAGCATTTTTTTGTAATTTAAAAGTGATTGGGTTTAGTTTGTTGTGGAAAGGGTTAGTTGGTGATGATTTAGAGTAGCCGAAGTAATTTAGGTGAGTCTGGCATAGTTTGTTATGATTTCTACACCTTTTTTTGTAATTTTAAGATGATATGGTTTGTTTTGTTGTGGTAAGGTATAGTTGGGGGTGATTTACGATAGCCGAAGTAATTTAGGTGATTCTGGTATAGTTTGTTATGATTTTTTGCATTTTTTTGTAATTTTAAAGTGATTGTGCTTAGTTTGTTGCTGAAAAGTGTAGTTGGGGGTGATTTTTGATAGCCGTAGTAATTTAGATGAGTCTGGCATAGTTTGTTATGATTTGTACACCTTTTTTGTAATTTTAAGATGATATAGTTTGGTTTGTTGTGGTAAGGGATAGTTGGGGGTGATTTACGGTAGCCGAAGTAATTTAAGTGATTCTGGTATAGTTTGTTATGATTTTTAACATTTTTTTGTAATTTTAAAGTGATTGGGCTTAGTTTGTTGCTGTAAAGTGTATTTGGGGGTGATTTTTGATAGCCGAAGTAATTTAGGTGAGTTTGGCATAGTTTGTTATGATTTGTAGCATTTTTTTGTAATTTAAAAGAGATTGGGTTTAGTTTGTTGTGGTAAGGGTTAGTTGGTGATGATTTATGGTAGCCGAAGTAATTTAGGTGAGTTTGGCATAGTTTGCTATGGCTAGTAGCATTTTTTGTAATTTAAAAGTGATTGGATTTAGTTTGTTGTGGTAAGGGTTAGTTGGTGATGATTTAGAGTAGCCGAAGTAATTTAGGTGAGTCAGGCATAGTTTGTTATGATTTGTACACCTTTTTTTGTAATTTTAAGATGATATGGTTTGGTTTGTGGTAGTAAGGGATAGTTGGGGGTGATTTACGGTAGCCGAAGTAATTTAGGTGATTCTGGTATAGTTTGTTTTGATTTTTAGCATTTTTTTGTAATTTTAAAGTGATTGGGCTTAGTTTGTTGCTGTAAAGTGTAGTTGGGGGTGATTTTTGATAGCCGAAGTAATTTAGGTGAGTTTGGCATAGTTTGCTATGGTTAGTAGCATTTTTTTGTAATTTAAAAGTGATTGGGTTTAGTTTGTTGTGGAAAGGGTTAGTTGGTGATGATTTAGAGTAGCCGAAGTAATTTAGGTGAGTCCGGCATAGTTTGTTATGATTTGTACACCTTGTTTTGTAATTTTAAGATGATATGGTTTGGTTTGTTGTGGTAATGGATAGTTGGGGGTGATTTACGGTAGCCGAAGTAATTTAGGTGATTCTGGTATAGTTTGTTATGATTTTTAGCATTTTTTTGTAATTTTAAAGTGATTGGGCTTAGTTTGTTGCTGTAAAGTGTAGTTGGGGGTGATTTTTGATAGCCGAATTAATTTAGGTGAGTTTGGCATAATTTGCTATGGTTAGTAGCATTTTTTTGTAATTTAAAAGTGATTGGGTTTAGTTTGTTGTGGTAAGGGTTAGTTGGTGATGATTTATGGTAGCCGAAGTAATTTAGGTAAGTTTGGCATAGTTTGCTATGGTTAGTAGCATTTTTTTGTAATTTAAAAGAGATTGGGTTTAGTTTGTTGTGGTAAAAGTTAGTTAGTGATGATTTAGAGTAGCCGAAGTAATTTAGGTGAGTCTGGCATAGTTTGTTATGATT
Organism: Eledona agricola; assembly: GCA_964023215.1. Taxonomy (NCBI): domain Eukaryota; kingdom Metazoa; phylum Arthropoda; class Insecta; order Coleoptera; family Tenebrionidae; genus Eledona; species Eledona agricola. The sequence goes on from OZ026854.1 coordinate 22,389,459, forward strand.
TGTACACCTTTTTTTGTAATTTTAAGATGATATGGTTTGGTTTGTTGTGATAAGGGATAGTTGGGTTGATTTACGGTAGCCGAAGTAATTTAGGTAATTCTGGTATAGTTTGTTATGATTTTTAGCATTTTTTTGAAATTTTAAAGTGATTGGGCTTAGTTTGTTTCTGTAAAGTGTAGTTGGGGGTGATTTTTGATAGCCGAAATAATTTAGGTTAGTTTGGCATAGTTTGCTATGGCTAGTAGCATTTTTTGTAATTTAAAAGTGATTGGGTTTAGTTTGTTGTGGTAAGGGTTAGTTGGTGATGATTTAGAGTAGCCGAAGTAATTTAGGTGAGTCAGGCATAGTTTGTCTTGATTTGTACACCTTTTTTTGTAATTTTAAGATGATATGGTTTGGTTTGTGGTAGTAAGGGATAGTTGGGGGTGATTTACGGTAGCCGAAGTAATTTAGGTGATTCTGGTATAGTTTGTTTTGATTTTTAGCATTTTTTTGTAATTTCAAAGTGATTGGGCTTAGTTTGTTGCTGTAAAGTGTAGTTGGGGGTGATTTTTGATAGCCGAAGTAATTTAGGTGAGTTTGGCATAGTTTGCTATGGTTAGTAGCATTTTTTTGTAATTTAAAAGTGATTGGGTTTAGTTTGTTGTGGAAAGGGTTAGTTGGTGATGATTTAGAGTAGCCGAAGTAATTTAGGTGAGTCTGGCATAGTTTGTTATGATTTGTACACCTTTTTTTGTAATTTTAAGATGATATGGTTTGGTTTGTTGTGGTAATGGATAGTTGGGGGTGATTTACGGTAGCCGAAGTAATTTAGGTGATTCTGGTATAGTTTGTTATGATTTTTAGCATTTTTTTGTAATTTTAAAGTGATTGGGCTTAGTTTGTTGCTGTAAAGTGTAGTTGGGGGTGATTTTTGATAGCCGAATTAATTTAGGTGAGTTTGGCATAATTTGCTATGGTAAGTAGCATTTTTTTGTAATTTAAAAGTGATTGGGTTTAGTTTGTTGTGGTAAGGGTTAGTTGGTGATGATTTATGGTAGCCGAAGTAATTTAGGTAAGTTTGGCATAGTTTGCTATGGTTAGTAGCATTTTTTTGTAATTTAAAAGTGATTGGGTTTAGTTTGTTGTGGTAAAAGTTAGTTGGTGATGATTTAGAGTAGCCGAAGTAATTTAGGTGAGTCTGGCATAGTTTGTTATGATTTGTACACCTTTTTTTGTAATTTTAAGATGATATGGTTTGGTTTGTTGTGGTAAGGGATAGTTGGGTTGATTTACGGTAGCCGAAGTAATTTAGGTAATTCTGGTATAGTTTGTTATGATTTTTAGCATTTTTTTGAAATTTTAAAGTGATTGGGCTTAGTTTGTTTCTGTAAAGTGTAGTTGGGGGTGATTTTTGATAGCCGAAATAATTTTGGTTAGTTTGGCATAGTTTGCTATGGCTAGTAGCATTTTTTGTAATTTAAAAGTGATTGGGTTTAGTTTGTTGTGGTAAGGGTTAGTTGGTGATGATTTAGAGTAGCCGAAGTTATTTAGGTGAGTCAGGCATAGTTTGTTATGATTTGTACACCTTTTTTTGTAATTTTAAGATGACATGGTTTGGTTTGTGGTAGTAAGGGATAGTTGGGGGTGATTTACGGTAGCCGAAGTAATTTAGGTGATTCTGGTATAGTTTGTTTTGATTTTTAGCATTTTTTTGTAATTTTAAAGTGATTGGGCTTAGTTTGTTGCTGTAAAGTGTAGTTGGGGGTGATTTTTGATAGCCGAAGTAATTTAGGTGAGTTTGGCATAGTTTGCTATGGTTAGTAGCATTTTTTTGTAATTTAAAAGTGATTGGGTTTAGTTTGTTGTGGAAAGGGTTAGTTGGTGATGATTTAGAGTAGCCGAAGTTATTTAGGTGAGTCTGGCATAGTTTGTTATGATTTGTACACCTTGTTTTGTAATTTTAAGATGATATGGTTTGGTTTGTTGTGGTAATGGATAGTTGGGGGTGATTTACGGTAGCCGAAGTAATTTAGGTGATTCTGGTATAGTTTGTTATGATTTTTAGCATTTTTTTGTAATTTTAAAGTGATTGGGCTTAGTTTGTTGCTGTAAAGTGTAGTTGGGGGTGATTTTTGATAGCCGAATTAATTTAGGTGAGTTTGGCATAATTTGCTATGGTTAGTAGCATTTTTTTGTAATTTAAAAGTGATTGGGTTTAGTTTGTTGTGGTAAGGGTTAGTTGGTGATGATTTATGGTAGCCGAAGTAATTTAGGTAAGTTTGGCATAGTTTGCTATGGTTAGTAGCATTTTTTTGTAATTTAAAAGTGATTGGGTTTAGTTTGTTGCGGTAAAAGTTAGTTAGTGATGATTTAGAGTAGCCGAAGTAATTTAGGTGAGTCTGGCATAGTTTGTTATGATTTGTACACCTTTTTTTGTAATTTTAAGATGATATGGTTTGGTTTGTTGTGATAAGGGATAGTTGGGTTGATTTACGGTAGCCGAAGTAATTTAGGTAATTCTGGTATAGTTTGTTATGATTTTTAGCATTTTTTTGAAATTTTAAAGTGATTGGGCTTAGTTTGTTTCTGTAAACTGTAGTTGGGGGTGATTTTTGATAGCCGAAATAATTTAGGTTAGTTTGGCATAGTTTGCTATGGCTAGTAGCATTTTTTGTAATTTAAAAGTGATTGGGTTTAGTTTGTTGTGGTAAGGGTTAGTTGGTGATGATTTAGAGTAGCCGAAGTTATTTAGGTGAGTCAGGCATAGTTTGTTATGATTTGTACACCTTTTTTTGTAATTTTAAGATGACATGGTTTGGTTTGTGGTAGTAAGGGATAGTTGGGGGTGATTTACGGTAGCCGAAGTAATTTAGGTGATTCTGGTATAGTTTGTTTTGATTTTTAGCATTTTTTTGTAATTTCAAAGTGATTGGGCTTAGTTTGTTGCTGTAAAGTGTAGTTGGGGTGATTTTTGATAGCCGAAGTAATTTAGGTGAGTTTGGCATAGTTTGCTATGGTTAGTAGCATTTTTTTGTAATTTAAAAGTGATTGGGTTTAGTTTGTTGTGGAAAGGGTTAGTTGGTGATGATTTAGAGTAGCCGAAGTAATTTAGGTGAGTCTGGCATAGTTTGTTATGATTTGTACACCTTTTTTTGTAATTTTAAGATGATATGGTTTGGTTTGTTGTGGTAATGGATAGTTGGGGGTGATTTACGGTAGCCGAAGTAATTTAGGTGATTCTGGTATAGTTTGTTATGATTTTTAGCATTTTTTTGTAATTTTAAAGTGATTGGGCTTAGTTTGTTGCTGTAAAGTGTAGTTGGGGGTGATTTTTGATAGCCGAATTAATTTAGGTGAGTTTGGCATAATTTGCTATGGTAAGTAGCATTTTTTTGTAATTTAAAAGTGATTGGGTTTAGTTTGTTGTGGTAAGGGTTAGTTGGTGATGATTTATGGTAGCCGAAGTAATTTAGGTAAGTTTGGCATAGTTTGCTATGGTTAGTAGCATTTTTTTGTAATTTAAAAGTGATTGGGTTTAGTTTGTTGTGGTAAAAGTTAGTTGGTGATGATTTAGAGTAGCCGAAGTAATTTAGGTGAGTCTGGCATAGTTTGTTATGATTTGTACACCTTTTTTTGTAATTTTAAGATGATATGGTTTGGTTTGTTGTGGTAAGGGATAGTTGGGTTGATTTACGGTAGCCGAAGTAATTTAGGTAATTCTGGTATAGTTTGTTATGATTTTTAGCATTTTTTTGAAATTTTAAAGTGATTGGGCTTAGTTTGTTTCTGTAAAGTGTAGTTGGGGGTGATTTTTGATAGCCGAAATAATTTAGGTTAGTTTAGCATAGTTTGCTATGGTTAGTAGCATTTTTTTGTAATTTAAAAGTGATTGGGTTTAGTTTGTTGTGTAAAGGGTTAGTTGGTAATGATTTATGGTAGCCGAAGTAATTTAGGTGAGTTTGGCATAGTTTGCTATGGTTAGTAGCATTTTTTTGTAATTTAAAAATAATTGGGTTTAGTTTGTTGTGGTAAGGGTTAGTTGGTGATGATTTAGAGTAGCCGAAGTAATTTAGGTGAGTCAGGCATAGTTTGTTATGATTTGTACACCTTTTTTTGTAATTTTAAGATGATATGGTTTCGTTTGTTGTAGTAAGGGATAGTTGGGGGTGATTTACGGTAGCCGAAGTAATTTAGGTGATTCTGGTATAGTTTGTTATGATTTTTAGCATTTTTTTGTAATTTTAAAGTGATTGGGCTTAGTTTGTTGCTGTAAAGTGTAGTTTGGGGTGATTTTTGATAGCCGAAGTAATTTAGGTGAGTTTGGCATAATTTGCTATCGTTAGTAGCATTTTTTTGTAATTTAAAAATGATTGGGTTTAGTTTGTTGTGGTAAGGGTTAGTTGATGATGATTTATGGTAGCCGAAGTAATTTAGGTAAGTTTGGCATAGTTTGCTATGGTTAGTAGCATTTTTTTGTAATTTAAAAGTGATTGGGTTAAGTTTGTTGTGGTAAAAGTTAGTTGGTGATGATTTAGAGTAGCCGAAGTAATTTAGGTGAGTCTGGCATAGTTTGTTATGATTTGTACACCTTTTTTTGTAATTTTAAGATGATATGGTTTGGTTTGTTGTGGTAAGGGATAGTTGGGGGTGATTTACGGTAGCCGAAGTAATTTAGTTGATTCTGGTATAGTTTGTTATGATTTTTAGCATTTTTTTGTAATTTTAAAGTGATTGGGCTTAGTTTGTTTCTGTAAAGTGTAGTTGGGGGTGATTTTTGATAGCCGAAGTAATTTAGGTTAGTTTGGCATAGTTTGCTATGGTTAGTAGCATTTTTTTGTAATTTAAAAGTGATTAGGTTTAGTTTGTTGTGGTAAGGGTTAGTTGGTAATGATTTATGGTAGCCGAAGTAATGTAGGTGAGTTTGGCATAGTTTGCTATGGTTAGTAGCATTTTTTTGTAATTTAAAAGTGATTGGATTTAGTTTGTTGTGGTAAGGGTTAGTTGGTGATGATTTAGAGTAGCCGAAGTAATTTAGGTGAGTCTGGCATAGTTTGTTATGATTTGTACACCTTTTTTTGTAATTTTAAGATGATATGGTTTGGTTTGTTGTGGTAAGGGATAGTTGGGGGTGATTTACGGTAGCCGAAGTAATTTAGGTGATTCTGGTATAGTTTGTTATGATTTTTAGCATTTTTTTGTAATTTTAAAGTGATTGGGCTTAGTTTGTTACTGTAAAGTGTAGTTGGGGGTGATTTTTGATAGCCGAAGTAATTTAAGTGAGTTTGGCATAGTTTGCTATGGTTAGTAGCATTTTTTTGTAATTTAAAAGTGATTGGGTTTAGTTTGTTGTGGTAAGGGTTAGTTGGTGATGATTTATGGTAGCCGAAGTAATTTAGGTGAGTTTGGCATAGTTTGCTATGGTTAGTAGCATTTTTTTGTAATTTAAAAGTGATTGGGTTTAGTTTGTTGTGGTAAGGGTTAGTTGGTGATGATTTATGGTAGCCGAAGTAATTTAGGTGAGTTTGGCATAGTTTGCTATGGTTAGTAGCATTTTTTTGTAATTTAAAAGTGATTGGGTTTAGTTTGTTGCGGTAAGGGTTAGTTAGGGGTGATTTACGGTAGCCGAAGTAATTTAGGTGATTCTGGTATAGTTTGTTATGATTTTTAGCATTTTTTGTAATTTTAAAGTGATTGGGCTTAGTTTGTTGCTGTAAAGTGTAGTTGGGGGTGATTTTTGATAGCCGAAGTAATTTAAGTGAGTTTGGCATAGTTTGCTATGGTTAGTAGCATTTTTTTGTAATTTAAAAGTGATTGGGTTTAGTTTGTTGTGGTAAGGGTTAGTTGGTGATGATTTATGGTAGCCGAAGTAATTTAGGTGAGTTTGGCATAGTTTGCTATGGTTAGTAGCATTTTTTTGTAATTTAAAAGTGATTGGGTTTAGTTTGTTGTGGTAAGGGTTAGTTGGTGATGATTTAGAGTAGCCGAAGTAATTTAGGTGAGTCTGGCATAGTTTGTTATGATTTGTACATCTTTTTTTATAATTTTAAGATGATATGGTTTGGTTTGTTGTGGTAAGGGATAGTTAGGGGTGATTTACGGTAGCCGAAGTAATTTAGGTGATTCTGGTATAGTTTGTTATGATTTTTAGCATTTTTTTGTAATTTTAAAGTGATTGGGCTTAGTTTGTTGCTGTAAAGTGTAGTTGGGGGTGATTTTTGATAGCCGAAGTAATTTAGGTAAGTTTGGCATAGTTTGCTATGGTTAGTAGCACTTTTTTGTAATTTAAACGTGATTGGGTTTAGTTTGTTGTTGTAAGGATTAGTTGGTGATGATTTATGGTAGCCGAAGTAATTTAGGTGAGTTTGGCATAGTTTGCTATGGTTAGTAGCATTTTTTTGTAATTTAAAAGTGATTCGGTTTAGTTTGTTGCGGTATGGGTTAGTTAGGGGTGATTTACGGTAGCCGAAGTAATTTAGGTGATTCTGGTATAGTTTGTTATGATTTTTAGCATTTTTTGTAATTTTAAAGTGATTGGGCTTAGTTTGTTGCTGTAAAGTGTAGTTGGGGGTGATTTTTGATAGCCGAAGTAATTTAAGTGAGTTTGGCATAGTTTGCTATGGTTAGTAGCATTTTTTTGTAATTTAAAAGTGATTGGGTTTAGTTTGTTGTGGTAAGGGTTAGTTGGTGATGATTTATGGTAGCCGAAGTAATTTAGGTGAGTTTGGCATAGTTTGCTATGGTTAGTAGCATTTTTTTGTAATTTAAAAGTGATTGGGTTTAGTTTGTTGTGGTAAGGGTTAGTTGGTGATGATTTAGAGTAGCCGAAGTAATTTAGGTGAGTCTGGCATAGTTTGTTATGATTTGTACATCTTTTTTTGTAATTTTAAGATGATATGGTTTGGTTTGTTGTGGTAAGGGATAGTTAGGGGTGATTTACGGTAGCCGAAGTAATTTAGGTGATTCTGGTATAGTTTGTTATGATTTTTAGCATTTTTTTGTAATTTTAAAGTGATTGGGCTTAGTTTGTTGCTGTAAAGTGTAGTTGGGGGTGATTTTTGATAGCCGAAGTAATTTAGGTAAGTTTGGCATAGTTTGCTATGGTTAGTAGCACTTTTTTGTAATTTAAACGTGATTGGGTTTAGTTTGTTGTTGTAAGGGTTAGTTGGTGATGATTTATGGTAGCCGAAGTAATTAAGGTGAGTTTGGCATAGTTTGCTATGGTTAGTAGCATTTTTTTATAATTTAAAAGTGATTGGGTTTAGTTTGTTGAGGTAAGGGTTAGTTGGTGATGATTTAGAGTAGCCGAAGTAATTTAGGTGAGTCTGGCATAGTTTGTTATGATTTGTACACCTTTTTTTGTAATTTTAAGATGATATGGTTTGGTTTGTTGTGGTAAGGGATAGTTGGGGGTGATTTACGGTAGCCGAAGTAATTTAGGTGATTCTGGTATAGTTTGTTATGATTTTTAGCATTTTTTTGTAATTTTAAAGTGATTGGGCTTAGTTTGTTGCTGTAAAGTGTAGTTGGGGGTGATTTTTGATAGCCCAAGTAATTTAGGTGAGTTTGGCATAGTTTGCTATGGTTAGTAGCATTTTTTTGTAATTTAAAAGTGATTGGGTTTAGTTTGTTGTGGTAAGGGTTAGTTGGTGGTGATTTATGGTAGCCGAAGTAATTTAGATGAGTTTGGCATAGTTTGCTATGGTTAGTAGCATTTTTTTGTAATTTAAAAGTGATTGGGTTTAGATTGTTGTGGTAAGGGTTAGTTGGTGATGATTTAGAGTAGCCGAAGTAATTTAGGTGAGTCTGGCATAGTTTGTTATAATTTTTACACCTTTTTTTGTAATTTTAAGATGATATGGTTTGGATTGTTGTGGTAAGGGATAGTTGGGGGTGATTTACGGTAGCCGAAGTAATTTAGGTGATTCTGGTATAGTTTGTTATGATTTTTAGCATTTTTTTGTAATTTTAAAGTGATTGGGCTTAGTTTGTTGCTGTAAAGTGTAGCTGGGGGTGGTTTTTGATAGCCGAAGTAATTTAGGTGAGTTTGGCATAGTTTGCTATGGTTAGTAGCATTTTTTTGTAATTTAAAAGTGATTGGGTTTACTTTGTTGTGGTAAGGGTTAGTTGGTGATGATTTATGGTAGCCGAAGTAATTTAGGTGAGTTTGACATAGTTTGCTATGGTTAGTAGCATTTTTTTGTAATTTAAAAGTGATTGGGTTTAGTTTGTTGTGGTAAGGGTTAGTTGGTGATGATTTATGGTAGCCGAAGTAATTTAGGTGAGTTTGGCATAGTTTGTTATGATTTTTAGCATTTTTTTGTAATTTTAAAGTGATTGGGCTTAGTTTGTTGCTGTAAAGTGTAGTTGGGGGTGATTTTTAATAGCCGAAGTAATTTAGGTGAGTTTGGCATAGTTTGCTAAGGTTAGTAGCGTTTTTTTGTAATTTAAAAGTGATTGGGTTTAGATTGTCGTGGTAAGGGTTAGTTGGTGATGATTTATGGTAGCCGAAGTAATTTAGGTGAGTTTGGCATAGTTTTCTATGGTTAGTAGCATTTTTTTGTAATTTAAAAGTGATTGGGTTTAGTTTGTTGTGGTAAAGGTTAGTTGGTGATGATCTAGAGTAGCCGAAGTAATTTAGGTGAGGCTGGCATAGTTTGTTATAATTTTTACACTTTTTTTTGTAATTTTAAGATGATATGGTTTGGATTGTTGTGGTAAGGGATAGTTGGGGGTGATTTACGGTAGCCGAAGTAATTTAGGTGATTCTGGTATAGTTTGTTATGATTTTTAGCATTTTTTTGTAATTTTAAAGTGATTGGGCTTAGTTTGTTGCTGTAAAGTGTAGCTGGGGGTGGTTTTTGATAGCCGAAGTAATTTAGGTGAGTTTGGCATAGTTTGCTATGGTTAGTAGCATTTTTTTGTAATTTAAAAGTGATTGGGTTTACTTTGTTGTGGTAAGGGTTAGTTGGTGATGATTTATGGTAGCCGAAGTAATTTAGGTGAGTTTGACATAGTTTGCTATGGTTAGTAGCATTTTTTTGTAATTTAAAAGTGATTGGGTTTAGTTTGTTGTGGTAAGGGTTAGTTGGTGATGATTTATGGTAGCCGAAGTAATTTAGGTGAGTTTGGCATAGTTTGTTATGATTTTTAGCATTTTTTTGTAATTTTAAAGTGATTGGGCTTAGTTTGTTGCTGTAAAGTGTAGTTGGGGGTGATTTTTAATAGCCGAAGTAATTTAGGTGAGTTTGGCATAGTTTGCTAAGGTTAGTAGCGTTTTTTTGTAATTTAAAAGTGATTGGGTTTAGATTGTCGTGGTAAGGGTTAGTTGGTGATGATTTATGGTAGCCGAAGTAATTTAGGTGAGTTTGGCATAGTTTTCTATGGTTAGTAGCATTTTTTTGTAATTTAAAAGTGATTGGGTTTAGTTTGTTGTGGTAAAGGTTAGTTGGTGATGATCTAGAGTAGCCGAAGTAATTTAGGTGAGGCTGGCATAGTTTGTTATAATTTTTACACTTTTTTTTGTAATTTTAAGATGATATGGTTTGGTTTGTTGTGGTAAGGGATAGTTGGGGGTGATTTACGGTAGCCAAAGTACTTTAGGTGATTTTGGTATAGTTAGTTATGATTTTTAGCATTTTTTTGTAATTTTAAAATAATTGGGCTTAGTTTGTTGTTGTAAAGTGTAGTTGGGGGTGATTTTTGATAGCCGAAGTAATTTAGGTTAGTTTGGCATAGTTTGCTATAGTAAGTAGCATTTTTTTGTAATTTAAAAGTGATTAGGTTTAGTTTGTTGTGGTAAGGGTTAGTTGGTAATGATTTATGGTAGCCGAAGTAATGTAGGTGAGTTTGGCATAGTTTGCTATGGTTAGTAGCATTTTTTTGTAATTTAAAAGTGATTGGATTTAGTTTGTTGTGGTAAGGGTTAGTTGGTGATGATTTAGAGTAGCCGAAGTAATTTAGGTGAGTCTGGCATAGTTTGTTATAATTTTTACACCTTTTTTTGTAATTTTAAGATGATATGGTTTGGATTGTTGTGGTAAGGGATAGTTGGGGGTGATTTACGGTAGCCGAAGTAATTTAGGTGATTCTGGTATAGTTTGTTATGATTTTTAGCATTTTTTTGTAATTTTAAAGTGATTGGGCTTAGTTTGTTGCTGTAAAGTGTAGCTGGGGGTGGTTTTTGATAGCCGAAGTAATTTAGGTGAGTTTGGCATAGTTTGCTATGGTTAGTAGCATTTTTTTGTAATTTAAAAGTGATTGGGTTTACTTTGTTGTGGTAAGGGTTAGTTGGTGATGATTTATGGTAGCCGAAGTAATTTAGGTGAGTTTGACATAGTTTGCTATGGTTAGTAGCATTTTTTTGTAATTTAAAAGTGATTGGGTTTAGTTTGTTGTGGTAAGGGTTAGTTGGTGATGATTTATGGTAGCCGAAGTAATTTAGGTGAGTTTGGCATAGTTTGTTATGATTTTTAGCATTTTTTTGTAATTTTAAAGTGATTGGGCTTAGTTTGTTGCTGTAAAGTGTAGTTGGGGGTGATTTTTAATAGCCGAAGTAATTTAGGTGAGTTTGGCATAGTTTGCTAAGGTTAGTAGCGTTTTTTTGTAATTTAAAAGTGATTGGGTTTAGATTGTCGTGGTAAGGGTTAGTTGGTGATGATTTATGGTAGCCGAAGTAATTTAGGTGAGTTTGGCATAGTTTTCTATGGTTAGTAGCATTTTTTTGTAATTTAAAAGTGATTGGGTTTAGTTTGTTGTGGTAAAGGTTAGTTGGTGATGATCTAGAGTAGCCGAAGTAATTTAGGTGAGGCTGGCATCGTTTGTTATAATTTTTACACTTTTTTTTGTAATTTTAAGATGATATGGTTTGGTTTGTTGTGGTAAGGGATAGTTGGGGGTGATTTACGGTAGCCAAAGTACTTTAGGTGATTTTGGTATAGTTAGTTATGATTTTTAGCATTTTTTTGTAATTTTAAAATAATTGGGCTTAGTTTGTTGTTGTAAAGTGTAGTTGGGGGTGATTTTTGATAGCCGAAGTAATTTAGGTTAGTTTGGCATAGTTTGCTATAGTTAGTAGCATTTTTTTGTAATTTAAAAGTGATTAGGTTTAGTTTGTTGTGGTAAGGGTTAGTTGGTAATGATTTATGGTAGCCGAAGTAATGTAGGTGAGTTTGGCATAGTTTGCTATGGTTAGTAGCATTTTTTTGTAATTTAAAAGTGATTGGATTTAGTTTGTTGTGGTAAGGGTTAGTTGGTGATGATTTAGAGTAGCCGAAGTAATTTAGGTGAGTCTGGCATAGTTTGTTATGATTTGTACACCTTTTTTTGTAATTTTTAGATGATATGGTTTGGTTTGTTGTGGCAAGGGATAGTTGGGGGTGATTTACGGTAGCCGAAGTAATTTAGTTGATTCTGGTATAGTTTGTTATAATTTTTAGCATTTTTTTGTAATTTTAAAGTGATTGGGCTTAGTTTGTTTCTGTAAAGTGTAGTTGGGGGTGATTTTTGATAGCCGAAGTAATTTAGGTTAGTTTGGCATAGTTTGCTATGGTTAGTAGCATTTTTTTGTAATTTAAAATTGATTAGGTTTAGTTTGTTGTGGTAAGGGTTAGTTGGTAATGATTTATGGTAGCCGAAGTAATGTAGGTAAGTTTGGCATAGTTTGCTATGGTTAGTAGCATTTTTTTGTAATTTAAAAGTGATTGGATTTAGTTTGTTGTGGTAAGGGTTAGTTGGTGATGATTTAGAGTAGCCGAAGTAATTTAGGTGAGTCTGGCATAGTTTGTTATGATTTGTACACCTTTTTTTGTAATTTTAAGATGATATGGTTTGGTTTGTTGTGGTAAGGGATAGTTGGGGGTGATTTACGGTAGCCGAAGTAATTTAGGTGATTCTGGTATAGTTTGTTATGATTTTTAGCATTTTTTTGTAATTTTAAAGTGATTGGGCTTAGTTTGTTACTGTAAAGTGTAGTTGGGGGTGATTTTTGATAGCCGAAGTAATTTAAGTGAGTTTGGCATAGTTTGCTATGGTTAGTAGCATTTTTTTGTAATTTAAAAGTGATTGGGTTTAGTTTGTTGTGGTAAGGGTTAGTTGGTGATGATTTATGGTAGCCGAAGTAATTTAGGTGAGTTTGGCATAGTTTGCTATGGTTAGTAGCATTTTTTTGTAATTTAAAAGTGATTGGGTTTAGTTTGTTGTGGTAAAGGTTAGTTGGTGATGATTTATGGTAGCCGAAGTAATTTAGGTGAGTTTGGCATAGTTTGCTATGGTTAGTAGCATTTTTTTGTAATTTAAAAGTGATTGGGTTTAGTTTGTTGCGGTAAGGGTTAGTTAGGGGTGATTTACGGTAGCCGAAGTAATTTAGGTGATTCTGGTATAGTTTGTTATGATTTTTAGCATTTTTTTGTAATTTTAAAGTGATTGGGCTTAGTTTGTTGTTGTAAAGTGTAGTTGGGGGTGATTTTGATAGCCGAAGTAATTTAAGTGAGTTTGGCATAGTTTGCTAGGGTTAGTAGCATTTTTTTGTAATTTAAAAGTGATTGGGTTTAGTTTGTTGTGGTAAGGGTTAGTTGGTGATGATTTATGGTAGCCGAAGTAATTTAGGTGAGTTTGGCATAGTTTGCTATGGTTAGTAGCATTTTTTTGTAATTTAAAAGTGATTGGGTTTAGTTTGTTGTGGTAAGGGTTAGTTGGTGATGATTTAGAGTAGCCGAAGTAATTTAGGTGAGTCTGGCATAGTTTGTTATGATTTGTACATCTTTTTTTGTAATTTTAAGATGATATGGTTTGGTTTGTTGTGGTAAGGGATAGTTAGGGGTGATTTACGGTAGCCGAAGTAATTTAGGTGATTCTGGTATAGTTTGTTATGATTTTTAGGATTTTTTTGTAATTTTAAAGTGATTGGGCTTAGTTTGTTGCTGTAAAGTGTAGTTGGGGGTGATTTTTGATAGCCGAAGTAATTTAGGTAAGTTTGGCATAGTTTGCTATGGTTAGTAGCACTTTTTTGTAATTTAAACGTGATTGGGTTTAGTTTGTTGTTGTAAGGGTTAGTTGGTGATGATTTATGGTAGCCGAAGTAATTTAGGTGAGTTTGGCATAGTTTGCTATGGTTAGTAGCATTTTTTTGTAATTTAAAAGTGATTGGGTTTAGTTTGTTGTGGTAAGGGTTAGTTGGTGATGATTTAGAGTATCCGAAGTAATTTAGGTGAGTCTGGCATAGTTTGTTATGATTTGTACACCTTTTTTTGTAATTTTAAGATGATATGGTTTGGTTTGTTGTGGTAAGGGATAGTTGGGGGTGATTTACGGTAGCCGAAGTAATTTAGGTGATTCTGGTATAGTTTGTTATGATTTTTAGCATTTTTTTGTAATTTTAAAGTGATTGGGCTTAGTTTGTTGCTGTAAAGTGTAGTTTGGGGTGATTTTTGATAGCCGAAGTAATTTAGGTGAGTTTGGCATAGTTTGCTATGGTTAGTAGCATTTTTTTGTAATTTAAAAGTGATTGGGTTTAGTTTGTTGTGGTAAGGGTTAGTTGGTGGTGATTTATGGTAGCCGAAGTAATTTAGATGAGTTTGGCATAGTTTGCTATGGTTAGTAGCATTTTTTTGTAATTTAAAAGTGATTGGGTTTAGTTTGTTGTGGTAAGGGTTAGTTGGTGATGATTTAGAGTAGCCGAAGTAATTTAGGTGAGTCTGGCATAGTTTGTTATGATTTGTACATCTTTTTTTGTAATTTTAAGATGATATGGTTTGGTTTGTTGTGGTAAGGGATAGTTAGGGGTGATTTACGGTAGGCGAAGTAATTTAGGTGATTCTGGTATAGTTTGTTATGATTTTTAGGATTTTTTTGTAATTTTAAAGTGATTGGGCTTAGTTTGTTGCTGTAAAGTGTAGTTGGGGGTGATTTTTGATAGCCGAAGTAATTTAGGTGAGTTTGGCATAGTTTCCTATGGTTAGTAGCATTTTGTTGTAATTTAAAAGTGATTGGGTTTAGTTTGTTGTGGTAAGGGTTAGTTGGTGATGATTTATGGTAGACAAAGTAATTTAGGTGAGTTTGGCATAGTTTGCTATTGTTAGTAGCATTTTTTTGTAATTTAAAAGTTATTGAGTTTAGTTTGTTGTGGTAAGGGTTAGTTGGTGATGATTTAGAGTAGCCGAAGTATTTTAGGTGAGTCTGGCATAGTTTGTTATGATTTGTACACCTTTTTTTGTAATTTTAAGATGATATGGTTTGGTTTGTTGTGGTAAGGGATAGTTGGGGGTGATTTACGGTAGCCGAAGTAATTTTGGTGATTCTGGTATAGTTTGTTATAATTTTTAGCATTTTTTTGTAATTTTAAAGTGATTGGGCTTAGTTTGTTGCTGTAAAGTGTAGTTGGGGGTGATTTTTGATAGAAGAAGTAATTTAGGTGAGTTTGGCATAGTTTGCTATGGTTAGTAGCATTTTTTTGTAATTTAAATGTGATTGGGTTTAGTTTGTTGTGGTAAGGGTTAGTTGGTGATGATTTATGGTAGCCGAAGTAATTTAGATGAGTTTGGCATAGTTTGCTATGGCTAGTAGCATTTTTTTGTAATTTAAAATTGATTGGGTTTAGTTTGTTGTGGTAAGGGTTAGTTGGTGATGATTTAGAGTAGCCAAAGTAATGTAGGTGAGTCTGGCATAGTTTGTTATGATTTGTACTCCTTTTTATGTAATTTTAAGATGATATGGTTTGGTTTGTTATAGTAAGGGATAGTTGGGGGTGATTTACGGTAGCCGAAGTAATTTAGGTGAGTCTGGCATATTTTGTTATGATTTGTACACCTTTTTTTGTAATTTTAAGATGATATGGTTTGGTTTGTTGTGGTAAGGGATAGTTGGGGGTGATTTACGGTAGCCGAAGTAATTTAGGTGATTCTGGTATAGTTTGTTATGATTTTTAGCATTTTTTTGTAATTTTAAAGTGATTGGGCTTAGTTTGTTACTGTAAAGTGTAGTTGGGGGTGATTTTTGATAGCCGAAGTAATTTAAGTGAGTTTGGCATAGTTTGCTATGGTTAGTAGCATTTTTTTGTAATTTAAAAGTGATTGGGTTTAGTTTGTTGTGGTAAGGGTTAGTTGGTGATGATTTATGGTAGCCGAAGTAATTTAGGTGAGTTTGGCATAGTTTGCTATGGTTAGTAGCATTTTTTTGTAATTTAAAAGTGATTGGGTTTAGTTTGTTGTGGTAAGGGTTAGTTGGTGATGATTTATGGTAGCCGAAGTAATTTAGGTGAGTTTGGCATAGTTTGCTATGGTTAGTAGCATTTTTTTGTAATTTAAAAGTGATTGGGTTTAGTTTGTTGCGGTAAGGGTTAGTTAGGGGTGATTTACGGTAGCCGAAGTAATTTAGGTGATTCTGGTATAGTTTGTTATGATTTTTAGCATTTTTTTGTAATTTTAAAGTGATTGGGCTTAGTTTGTTGCTGTAAAGTGTAGTTGGGGGTGATTTTTGATAGCCGAAGTAATTTAAGTGAGTTTGGCATAGTTTGCTAGGGTTACTAGCATTTTTTTGTAATTTAAAAGTGATTGGGTTTAGTTTGTTGTGGTAAGGGTTAGTTGGTGATGATTTATGGTAGCCGAAGTAATTTAGGTGAGTTTGGCATAGTTTGCTATGGTTAGTAGCATTTTTTTGTAATTTAAAAGTTATTGGGTTTAGTTTGTTGTGGTAAGGGTTAGTTGGTGATGATTTAGAGTAGCCGAAGTAATTTAGGTGAGTCTGGCATAATTTGTTATGATTTGTACATCTTTTTTTGTAATTTTAAGATGATATGGTTTGGTTTGTTGTGGTAAGGGATAGTTAGGGGTGATTGACGGTAGCCGAAGTAATTTAGGTGATTCTGGTATAGTTTGTTATGCTTTTTAGGATTTTTTTGTAATTTTAAAGTGATTGGGCTTAGTTTGTTGCTGTAAAGTGTAGTTGGGGGTGATTTTTGATAGCCGAAGTAATTTAGGTAAGTTTGGCATAGTTTGCTATGGTTAGTAGCACTTTTTTGTAATTTAAACGTGATTGGGTTTAGTTTGTTGTTGTAAGGGTTAGTTGGTGATGATTTATGGTAGCCGAAGTAATTTAGGTGAGTTTGGCATAGTTTGCTATGGTTAGTAGCATTTTTTTGTAATTTAAAAGTGATTGGGTTTAGTTTGTTGTAGTAAGAGTTAGTTGGTGATGATTTAGAGTAGCCGAAGTAATTTAGGTGAGTCTGGCATAGTTTGTTATGATTTGTACACCTTTTTTTGTAATTTTAAGATGATATGGTTTGGTTTGTTGTGGTAAGGGATAGTTGGGGGTGATTTACGGTAGCTGAAGTAATTTAGGTGATTCTGGTATAGTTTGTTTTGATTTTTAGCATTTTTTTGTAATTTTAAAGTGATTGGGCTTAGTTTGTTGCTGTAAAGTGTAGTTGGGGGTGATTTTTGATAGCCGAAGTAATTTAGGTGAGTTTGGCATAGTTTGCTATGGTTAGTAGCATTTTTTTGTAATTTAAAAGTGATTGGGTTTAGTTTGTTGTGGTAAAAGTTAGTTGGTGATGATTTAGAATAGCCGAAGTAATTTAGGTGAGTCTGGCATAGTTTGTTATGATTTGTACACCTTTTTTTGTAATTTTAAGATGATATGGTTTGGTTTGTTGTGGTAAGGGATAGTTGGGGGTGATTTACGGTAGCCGAAATAATTTAGGTCGTTCTGGTATAGTTTGTTATGATTTTTAGAATGTTTTTGTAATTTTAAAGTGATTGGGCTTAGTTTGTTGCTGTAAAGTGATGTTGGTGATGATTTATGGTAGCCGAAGTAATTTAGGTGAGTTTGGCATAGTTTGCTATGGTTAGTAGCATTTTTTTGTAATTTAAAAGTGATTGGGTTTAGTTTGTTGTGGTAAGGGTTAGTTGGTGATGATTTAGAATAGCCGAAGTAATTTAGGTGAGTCTGGCATAGTTTGTTATGATTTGTACACCTTTTTTGTAATTTTAAGATGATATGGTTTGGTTTGTTGTGGTAAGGGATAGTTGGGGGTGATTTACGGTAGCCAAAGTAATTTAGGTGATTCTGGTATAGTTTGTTATGATATTTAACATTTTTTTGTAATTTTAAAGTGATTGGGCTTAGTTTGTTGCTGTAAAGTGTAGTTGGGGGTGATTTTTGATAGCCGAAGTAATTTAGGTGAGTTTGGCATAGTTTGCTATGGTTAGTAGCATTTTTTTGTAATTTAAAAGTGATTGGGTATAGTTTGTTGTGGTAAGGGTTAGTTGGTGGTGATTTATGGTAGCCGAAGTAATTTAGATGAGTTTGGCATAGTTTGTTATGATTTGTACACCTTTTTTTGTAATTTTAAGATGATATGGTTTGGTTTGTTGTGGTAAGGGATAGTTGGGGGTGATTTACGGTAGCCGAAGTAATTTAGGTGATTCTGGTATAGTTTGTTATGATTTTTAGCATTTTTTTGTAATTTTAAAGTTATTGGGCTTAGTTTGTTGCTGTAAAGTGTAGTTGGGGGTGATTTTTGATAGCCGAAGTAATTTAGGTGAGTTTGGCATAGTTTGCTATGGTTAGTAGCATTTTTTTGTAATTTAAAAGTGATTGGGTTTAGTTTGTTGTGGTAAGGGTTAGTTGGTGGTGATTTATGGTAGCCGAAGTAATTTAGATGAGTTTGGCATAGTTTGCTATGGTTAGTAGCATTTTTTTGTAATTTAAAAGTGATTGGGTTTAGTTTGTTGTGGTAAGGGTTAGTTGGTGATGATTTAGAGTAGCCGAAGTAATTTAGGTGAGTCTGGCATAGTTTGTTATGATTTGTACATCTTTTTTTGTAATTTTAAGATGATATGGTTTGGTTTGTTGTGGTAAGGGATAGTTAGGGGTGATTTACGGTAGCCGAAGTAATTTAGGTGATTCTGGTATAGTTTGTTATGATTTTTAGGATTTTTTTGTAATTTTAAAGTGATTGGGCTTAGTTTGTTGCTGTAAAGTGTAGTTGGGGGTGATTTTTGATAGCCGAAGTAATTTAGGTGAGTTTGGCATAGTTTCCTATGGTTAGTAGCATTTTGTTGTAATTTAAAAGTGATTGTGTTTAGTTTGTTGTGGTAAGGGTTAGTTGGTGATGATTTATGGTAGACGAAGTAATTTAGGTGAGTTTGGCATAGTTTGCTATTGTTAGTAGCATTTTTTTGTAATTTAAAAGTTATTGAGTTTAGTTTGTTGTGGTAAGGGTTAGTTGGTGATGATTTAGAGTAGCCGAAGTATTTTAGGTGAGTCTGGCATAGTTTGTTATGATTTGTACACCTTTTTTTGTAATTTTAAGATGATATGGTTTGGTTTGTTGTGGTAAGGGATAGTTGGGGGTGATTTACGGTAGCCGAAGTAATTTAGGTGATTCTGGTATAGCTTGTTTTGCTTTTTAGCATTTTTTTGTAATTTTAAAGTGATTGGGCTTAGTTTGTTGCTGTAAAGTGTAGTTGGGGGTGATTTTTGATAGCCGAAGTAATTTAGGTGAGTTTGGCATAGTTTCCTATGGTTAGTAGCATTTTGTTGTAATTTAAAAGTGATTGGGTTTAGTTTGTTGTGGTAAGGGTTAGTTGGTGATGATTTATGGTAGATGAAGTAATTTAGGTGAGTTTGGCATAGTTTGCTATTGTTAGTAGCATTTTTTTGTAATTTAAAAGTTATTGAGTTTAGTTTGTTGTGGTAAGGGTTAGTTGGTGATGATTTAGAGTAGCCGAAGTATTTTAGGTGAGTCTGGCATAGTTTGTTATGATTTTTACACCTTTTTTTGTAATTTTAAGGTGATATGGTTTGGTTTGTTGTGGTAAGGGATAGTTGGGGGTGATTTACGGTAGCCGAAGTAATTTAGGTGATTCTGGCATAGTTTGTTATGATTTGTACAACTTTTTTTGTAATTTTAAGATGATATGGTTTGGTTTGTTGTGGTAAGGGATAGTTGGGAGTGATTTACGGTAGCCGAAGTAATTTTGGTAATTCTGGTATAGTTTGTTATAATTTTTAGTATTTTTTTGTAATTTTAAAGTGATTGGGCTTAGTTTGTTGCTGTAAAGTGTAGTTGGGGGTGATTTTTGATAGAAGAAGTAATTTAGGTGAGTTTGGCATAGTTTGCTATGGTTAGTAGCATTTTTTTGTAATTTAAATGTGATTGGGTTTAGTTTGTTGTGGTAAGGGTTAGTTGGTGATGATTTATGGTAGCCGAAGTAATTTAGATGAGTTTGGCATAGTTTTCTATGGCTAGTAGCATTTTTTTGTAATTTAAAATTGATTGGGTTTAGTTTGTTGTGGTAAGGGTTAGTTGGTGATGATTTAGAGTAGCCAAAGTAATTTAGGTGAGTCTGGCATAGTTTGTTATGATATTTACACCTTTTTTTGTAATTTTAAGATGATATGGTTTGGTTTGTTGTGGTAAGGGATAGTTGGGGGTGATTTACGGTAGCCGAAGTAATTTAGGTGATTCTGGCATAGTTTGTTATGATTTGTACACCTTTTTTTGTAATTTTAAGAAGATATGGTTTGGTTTGTTGTGGTAAGGGATAGTTGGGGGTGATTTACGGTAGCCGAAGTAATTTAGGTGATTCTAGTATAGTTTGTTATGATTTTTAGCATTTTTTTGAAATTTTAAAGTGATTGGGCTTAGTTTGTTGCTGTAAATTGTAGTTGGGGGTGATTTTTGATAGCCGAAGTAATTTAGGTGTGTTTGGCATAGTTTGCTATGGTTAGTAGCATTTTTTTGTAATTTAAAATTGATCGGGTTTTGTTTGTTGTGGTAAGGGTAAGTTGGTGATGATTTATGGTAGCCGAAGTAATTTAGGTGAGTTTGGCATAGTTTGCTATGGTTAGTAGCATTTTTTTGTAATTTAAAAGTGATTGGGTTTAGTTTGTTGTAGTAAGAGTTAGTTGGTGATGATTTAGAGTAGCCGAAGTAATTTAGGTGAGTCTGGCATAGTTTGTTATGATTTGTACACCTTTTTTTGTAATTTTAAGATGATATGGTTTGGTTTGTTGTGGTAAGGGATAGTTGGGGGTGATTTACGGTAGCCGAAGTAATTTAGGTGATTCTGGTATAGTTTGTTTTGATTTTTAGCATTTTTTTGTAATTTTAAAGTGATTGGGCTTAGTTTGTTGCTGTAAAGTGTAGTTGGGGGTGATTTTTGATAGCCGAAGTAATTTAGGTGAGTTTGGCATAGTTTGCTATGGTTAGTAGCATTTTTTTGTAATTTAAAAGTGATTGGGTTTAGTTTGTTGTGGTAAAAGTTAGTTGGTGATGATTTAGAATAGCCGAAGTAATTTAGGTGAGTCTGGCATAGTTTGTTATGATTTGTACACCTTTTTTTGTAATTTTAAGATGATATGGTTTGGTTTGTTGTGGTAAGGGATAGTTGGGGGTGATTTACGGTAGCCGAAATAATTTAGGTCGTTCTGGTATAGTTTGTTATGATTTTTAGAATGTTTTTGTAATTTTAAAGTGATTGGGCTTAGTTTGTTGCTGTAAAGTGATGTTGGTGATGATTTATGGTAGCCGAAGTAATTTAGGTGAGTTTGGCATAGTTTGCTATGGTTAGTAGCATTTTTTTGTAATTTAAAAGTGATTGGGTTTAGTTTGTTGTGGTAAGGGTTAGTTGGTGATGATTTAGAATAGCCGAAGTAATTTAGGTGAGTCTGGCATAGTTTGTTATGATTTGTACACCTTTTTTGTAATTTTAAGATGATATGGTTTGGTTTGTTGTGGTAAGGGATAGTTGGGGGTGATTTACGGTAGCCAAAGTAATTTAGGTGATTCTGGTATAGTTTGTTATGATATTTAACATTTTTTTGTAATTTTAAAGTGATTGGGCTTAGTTTGTTGCTGTAAAGTGTAGTTGGGGGTGATTTTTGATAGCCGAAGTAATTTAGGTGAGTTTGGCATAGTTTGCTATGGCTAGCAGCATTTTTTGTAATTTAAAAGTGATTGGGTTTAGTTTGTTGTGGTAAGCGTTAGTTGGTGATGATGTATGGTAGCCGAAGTAATTTAGGTGAGTTTGGCATATTTTGCTACGGTTAGTAGCATTTTTTTGTAATTTAAAAGTGATTGGGTTTGGTTTGTTGTGGTAAAGGTTAGTTGGTGATGATTTAGAGTAGCCGAAGTAATTTAGGTGAGTCTGGCATAGTTTGTTATGATTTGTACACCTTTTTTTGTAATTTTAAGATGATATGGTTTGGTTTGTTGTGGTAAGGGATAGTTGGGGGTGATTTACGGTAGCCGAAGTAATTTTGGTGATTCTGGTATAGTTTGTTATAATTTTTAGCAATTTTTAGTAATTTTAAAGTGATTGGGCTTAGTTTGTTGCTGTAAAGTGTAGTTGGGGGTGATTTTTGATAGCCGAAGTAATTTAGGTGAGTTTGGCATAGTTTGTTATGGTTAGTAGCATTTTTTTGTAATTTAAATGTGATTGGGTTTAGTTTGTTGTGGTAAGGCTTAGTTGGTGATGATTTATGGTAGCCGAAGTAATTTAGGTGAGTTTGGCATAGTTTACTATGGCTAGTAGCATTTTTTTGTAATTTAAAAGTGATTGGGTTTAGTTTGTTGTGGTAAGGGTTAGTTGGTGATGATTTAAAGTAGCCGAAGTAATTTAGGTGAGTCTGGCATAGTTTGTTATGATTTGTACACCTTTTTATGTAATTTTAAGATGATATGGTTTAGTTTGTTGTAGGAAGGGATAGTTGGGGGTGATTTACGGTAGCCGAAGTAATTTAGGTGATTCTGGTATAGTTTGTTTTGATTTTTAGCATTTTTTTGTAATTTTAAAGTGATTGGGCTTAGTTTGTTGCTGTAAAGTGTAGTTGCTGATGATTTATAGTAGCCGAAGTAATTTAGGTGAGTTTGGCATAGTTTGCTATGGTTAGTAGCATTTTTTTGTAATTTAAAAGTGATTGGGTTTAGTTTGTTGTTGTAAGGGTTAGTTGGTGATGATTTAGAGTAGCCGAAGTAATTTAGGTGAGTCTGGCATAGTTTGTTATGATTTGTACAGCTTTTTTTGTAATTTTAAGATGATATGGTTTGGTTTGTTGTGGTAAGGGATAGTTGGGGGTGATTTACGGTAGCCGAAGTAATTTAGGTGATTCTGGTATAGTTTGCTATAATTTTTAGCATGTTTTTGTAATTTTAAAGTGATTGGGCTTAGTTTGTTGCTGTAAAGTGTAGTTGGGGGTGATTTTTGATTGCCGAAGTAATTTAGGTGAGTTTGGCATAGTTTGCTATAGTTAGTAGCATTTTTTTGTAATTTAAAAGTGATTGGGTTTAGTTTGTTGTGGTAAGGGTTAGTTGGTGATGATTTAGAATAGCCGAAGTAATTTAGGTGAGTCTGGCATAATTTGTTATGATTTGTACACCTTTTTTTGTAATTTGAAGATGATATGGTTTGGTTTGTTGTGGTAAGGGATAGTTGGGGGTGGTTTACGGTAGCCGAAGTTATTTAGGTGATTCTGGTATAGTTTGTTATAATTTTTAGCATTTTTTTGTAATTTTAAAGTGATTGGGCTTAGTTTGCTGCTGTAAAGTATAGTTGCGGGTGATTTTTAATAGCCGAAGTAATTTAGGTGAGTTTGGCATAGTTTGCTATGGTTAGTAGCATTTTTTTGTAATTTAAAAGTGATTGGGTTTAGTTTGTTGTGGTAAGGGTTAGTTGGTGATGATTTATGGTAGCCGAAGTAATTTAGGTGAGTTTGGCATAGTTTGCTATGGCTAGTAGCATTTTTTGTAATTTAAAAGTGATTGGCTTTAGTTTGTTGTGGTAAGGGTTAGTTGGTGATGATTTAGAGTAGCCGAAGTAATTTAGGTGAGTCAGGCATAGTTTGTTATGATTTGTACACCTTTTTTTGTAATTTTAAGATGATATGGTTTGGTTTGTTGTGGTAAGGGATAGTTGGGGGTGATTTACGGTAGCCGAAGTAATTTAGTTGATTCTGGTATAGTTTGTTATGATTTTTAGCATTTTTTTGTAATTTTAAAGTGATTGGGCTTAGTTTGTTTCTGTAAAGTGTTGTTGGGGGTGATTTTTGATAGCCGAAGTAATTTAGGTTAGTTTGGCATAGTTTGCTATGGTTAGTAGCATTTTTTTGTAATTTAAAAGTGATTGGGTTTAGTTTGTTGTGGTAAGGGTTAGTTGGTAATGATTTATGGTAGCCGAAGTAATTTAGGTGAGTTTGGCATAGTTTGCTGGGGTTAGTAGCATTTTTTTGTAATTTAAAAGTGATTGGATTTAGTTTGTTGTGGTAAGGGTTAGTTGGTGATGATTTAGAGTAGCCGAAGTAATTTAGGTGAGTCTGGCATAGTTTGTTATGATTTGTACACCTTTTTTTGTAATTTTAAGATTATATGGTTTGGTTTGTTGTGGTAAGGGATAGTTGGGGGTGATTTACGGTAGCCGAAGTAATTTAGGTGATTCTGGTATAGTTTGTTATGATTTTTAGCATTTTTTTGTAATTTTAAAGTGATTGGGCTTAGTTTGTTGCTGTAAAGTGTAGTTGGGGGTGATTTTTGATAGCCGAAGTAATTTAAGTGAGTTTGGCATAGTTTGCTATGGTTAGTAGCATTTTTTTGTAATTTAAAACTGATTGGGTTTAGTTTGTTGTGGTAAGGGTTAGTTGGTGATGATTTATGGTAGCCGAAGTAATTTAGGTGAGTTTGGCATAGTTTGCTATGGTTAGTAGCATTTTTTTGTAATTTAAAAGTGATTGGGTTTAGTTTGTTGTGGTAAGGGTTAGTTGGTGATGATTTATGGTAGCCGAAGTAATTTAGGTGAGTTTGGCATAGTTTGCTATGGTGAGTAGCATTTTTTTGTAATTTAAAAGTGATTGGGTTTAGTTTGTTGCGGTAAGGGTTAGTTGGTGATGATTTAGAGTAGCCGAAGTAATTTAGGTGAGTCTGGCATGGTTTGTTATGATTTGTACACCTTTTTTTGTAATTTTAAGATGATATGGTTTGGTTTGTTTTTGTAAGGGATAGTTGGGGGTGATTTACGGTAGCCGAAGTAATTTAGGTGATTCTGGTATAGTTTGTTATGATTTTTAGAATTTTTTTGTAATTTTAAAGTGATTGGGCTTAGTTTGTTGCTGTAAAGTGTAGTTGGGGGTGATTTTTGATAGCCGAAGTAATTTAAGTGAGTTTGGCATAGTTTGCTATGGTTAGTAGCATTTTTTTGTAATTTAAAAGTGATTGGGTTTAGTTTGTTGTGGTAAGGTTTAGTTGGTGATGATTTATGGTAGCCGAAGTAATTTAGGTGAGTTTGGCATAGTTTGCTATGGTTAGTAGCATTTTTTTGTAATTTAAAAGTGATTGGGTTTAGTTTGTTGTGGTAAGGGTTAGTTGGTGATGATTTAGAGTAGCCGAAGTAATTTAGGTGAGTCTGGCATAGTTTGTTATGATTTGTACACCATTTTTTTAATTTTAAGATGATATGGTTTGTTTTGTTGTGGTAAGAGATAGTTGGGGGTGATTTACGGTAGCCGAAGTAATTTAGGTG
Source organism: Eledona agricola (assembly GCA_964023215.1). NCBI lineage: Eukaryota > Metazoa > Arthropoda > Insecta > Coleoptera > Tenebrionidae > Eledona > Eledona agricola. The sequence continues at coordinate 22,413,950 of OZ026854.1, forward strand.
ATTCTGGTATAGTTTGTTATGATTTTTAGCATTTTTTTGTAATTTTAAAGTGATTGGGCTAAGTTTGTTGCTGTAAAGTGTAGTTGGAGGTGATTTTTGATAGCCGAAGTAATTTAGGTGAGTTTGGCATAGTTTGCTATGGTTAGTAGCATTTTTTTGTAATTTAAAAGTGATAGGGTTTAGTTTGTTGTGGTAAGGGTTAGTTGGTGATATTTTATGGTAGCCGAAGTAATTTAGGTGAGTTTGGCATAGTTTGTTATGGTTAGTAGCATTTTTTTGTAATTTAAAAGTAATTGGGTTTAGTTTGTTGTGGTAAGGGTTAGTTTAGGATGATTTAGAGTAGCCGAAGTAATTTAGGTTAGTCTGGCATAGTTTGTTATGATTTGTACACCTTTTTTGTAATTTTAAGATGATATGGTTTGGTTTGTTGTGGTAAGGGATAGTTGGGGGTGATTGACGGTAGCCGAAGTAATTTAGGTGATTCTGGTATAGTTTGTTATGATTTTTAGCATTTTTTTGTAATTTTAAAGTGATTGGGCTTAGTTTGTTGCTGTAAAGTGTAGGTTGGGGAGATTTTTGATAGCCGAAGTAATTTAGGTGAGTTTGGCATAGTTTGCTATGGTTAGTAGCAGTTTTTTGTAATTTAAAAGTGATTGGGTTTAGTTTGTTGTGGCAAGGGTTAGTTGGTGATGATTTAAGGTAGCCGAAGTAATTTAGGTGAGTCTGGCATAGTTTGTTAGATTTGTACACCTTTTTTTGTAATTTTAAGATGATATGGTTTGGTGTGTTGTGGTAAGGGATAGTTGGGGGTGATTTACGTTAGCCGAAGTAATTTAGGTGATTCTGGTATAGTTTGTTATGATTTTTAGCATTTTTTTGTAATTTTAAAGTGATTGGGCTTAGTTTGTTGCTGTAAAGTGTAGTTGGGGGTGATTTTTGATAGCCGAAGTAATTTAGGTGAGTTTGGCATAGTTTGCTATGGATAGTAACATTTTTTTGTAATTTAAAATTAGTTGGGTTTAGTTTGTTGTGGTAAGGGTTAGTTGGTGATGATTTATGGTAGCCGAAGTAATTTAGGTAAATTTGGCATAGTTGGCTATGGTTAGTAGCATTTTTTTGTAATTTAAAAGTGATTGGGTTTAGTTTGTTGTGGTAAGGGTAAGTTGGTGATGATTTAGAGTAGCCGAAGTAATTTAGGTGATTCTGGCATAGTTTGTTATGATTTGTACACCTTTTTTTGTAATTTTAAGATGATATGGTTTGGTTTGTTGTAGGGTAATTTTAAAGTGATTGGGTTTAGTTTGTTGCTGTAAAGTGTAGTGGGGGGTGATTTTTGATAGCCGAAGTAATTTAGGTGAGTTTGGCATAGTTTGCTATGGTTAGTAGCATTTTTTTGTAATTTAAAAGTGATTGGGTTTAGTTTGTTGTGGTAAGGGTTAGGTGGTGATGATTTATGGTAGCCGAAGTAATTTAGGTGCGTTTGGCATAGTTTGCTATGGTTAGTAGCATTTTTTTGTAATTTAAAAGTGATTGGGTTTAGTTTGTTGTGGTTAGGGTTACTTGGTGATGATTTAGAGTAGCCGAAGTAATTTAGGTGAGTCTGGCATAGTTTGTTATGATTTGTACATCTTTTTTTGTAATTTTAAGATGATATGGTTTGGTTTGTTGTGGTAAGGGATAATTGGGGGTGATTTACGGAAGCCGAAGTAATTTAGGTTATTCTGGTATAGTTTGTTATGATTTTTAGCATTTTTTTGTAATTTTAAATTTGTAATTTTAATTTTAAAAGTAAGTAAAGTTTGTTGCTGTAAAGTGTAGTTGGGGGTGATTTTTGATAGCCGAAGTAATTTAGGTGAGTTTGGCATAGCATGCTATGGTTAGTAGCATTTTTTTGTAATTTAAAAGTGATTGGGTTTAGTTTGTTGTGGTAAGGGTCAGCTGGTGATGCTTTATGGTAGCCGAAGTAATTTAGGTGAGTTTGGCATAGTTTGCTATGGTTAGTAGCATTTTTTTGTAATTTAAAAGTGATTGGGTTTTGTTTGTTGTGGTAAGGGTTAGTTGGTGATGATTTAGAGTAGCCGAAGTAATTTAGGTGAGTCTAGCATAGTTGTTATGATTTGTACACCTTTTTTTGTAATTTTAAGATGATATGGTTTGGTTTGTTGTGGTAAGGGATAGTTGAGGGTGATTTACGGTAGCCGAAGTAATTTAGGTGATTCTGGTATAGTTTGTTATGATTTTTAGAATTTTTTTGTAATTTTAAAGTGATTGGGCTTAGTTTGTTGCTGTAAAGTGTAGTTGGCGGTGATTTTTGATAGCCGAAATAATTTAGGAGAGTTTGGCATAGTTTGCTATGGTTAGTAGCATTTTTTTGTAATTTAAAAGTGATTGGGTTTAGTTTGTTGTGGTAAGGGTTAGTTGGTGATGATTTATAGTAGCCGAAGTAATTTAGGTGAGTTTGGCATAGTTTGCTATGGTTAGTAGCATTTTTTTGTAATTTAAAAGTGATTGGGTTTAGTTTGTTGTGGTAAGGGTTAGTTGGTGATGATTTAGAGTAACCGAAGTAATTTAGGTGAGTCTGGCATAGTTTGTTATTATTTGTACACCTTTTTTTGTATTTTTAAGATGATATGGTTTGGTTTGTTGTGGTAAAGGATAGTTGGGGGTGATTTACGTTAGCCGAAGTAATTTAGGTGATTCTGGTATAGTTTTTTATGATTTTTAGCATTTTTTTGTAATTTTAAAGTGATTGGGCTTAGTTTGTTGCTGTAAAGTGTAGTTGGGGGTGATTTTTGATAGCCGAAGTAATTTAGGGGAGTTTGGCATAGTTTGCTATGGTTAGTAGCATTTTTTTGTAATTTAAAAGTGATTGGGTTTAGTTTGTTGTGGTAAGGGTTAGTTGGTGATGATTTAGAGTAGCCGAAGTAATTTAGGTGAGTCTAGCATAGTTTGTTGTGATTTGTACGCCTTTTTTTGTAATTTTAAGATGATATGGTTTGGTTTGTTGTGGTAAGGGTTAGTTGAGGGTGATTTACGGTAGCCGAAGTAATTTAGGTGATTCTGGTATAGTTTGTTATGATTTTTAGCATTTTTTTTAATTTTAAAGTGATTGGGCTTAGTTTGTTGCTGTAAAGTGTAGTTGGCGGTGATTTTTGATAGCCGAAATAATTTAGGAGAGTTTGGCATAGTTTGCTATGGTTAGTAGCATTTTTTTGTAATTTAAAAGTGATTGGGTTTAGTTTGTTGTGGTAAGGGTTAGTTGGTGATGATTTATAGTAGCCGAAGTAATTTAGGTGAGTTTGGCATAGTTTGCTATGGTTCTTAGCATTTTTTTGTAATTTAAAAGTGATTGGGTTTAGTTTGTTGTGGTAAGGGTTAGTTGGTGATGATTTAGAGTAGCCGAAGTAATTTAGGTGAGTCTGGCATAGTTTGTTATGATTTGTACACTTTTTTTGTAATTTTAAGATGATATGGTTTGGTTTGTTGTGGTAAGGGATAGTTGGGGGTGATTTACGGTAGCCGAAGTAATTTAGGTGATTCTGGTATAGTTTGTTATGATTTTTAGCATTTTTTTGTAATTTTAAAGTGATTGGGCTTAGTTTGTTGCTGTAAAGTGCAGTTGGGGGTGATTTTTGATGGCCGAAGTAATTTAGGTGAGTTTGGCATAGTTTGATATGGTTAGTAGCATTTTTTTGTAATTTAAAAGTGATTGGGTTTAGTTTGTTGTGGTAAAGGTTTGTTGGTGATGATTTATGGTAGCCGAAGTAATTTAGGTGAGTTTGGCATAGGTTGCTATAGTTAGTATAATTTTTTTGTAATTTAAAAGTGATTGGGTTTAGTTTGTTGTGGTAAGGGTTAGTTGGTGATGATTTAGGGTAGCCGAAGTAATTTAGGTGAGTCTGGAATAGTTTGTTATGATTTGTACACCTTTTTTTGTAATTTTAAGATGATATGGTTTGGTTTGTTGTGGTAAGGGATAGTTGGGGGTGATTTACGGTAGCCAAAGTAATTTAGGTGATTCTGGTATAGTTTGTTATGATTTTTAGCATTTTTTTTGTAATTTTAAAGTGATTGGGCTTAGTTTATTGCTGTAAAGTGTAGTTGGGGGTGATTTTTGATAGCCGAAGTAATTTAGGTGAGTTTGGCATAGTTTGCTATGGTTAGTAGCATTTTTTTGTAATTTAAAAGTGATTGGGTTTAGTTTGTTGTGGTAAGGGTTAGTTGGTGATGATTTAGAGTAGCCGAAGTAATTTAGGTGAGTCTGGCATAGTTTGTTATGATTTGTACACCTTTTTTTGTATTTTTAAGATGATATGGTTTGGTTTGTTGTGGTAAAGGATAGTTGGGGGTGATTTACGTTAGCCGAAGTAATTTAGGTGATTCTGGTATAGTTTTTTATGATTTTTAGCATTTTTTTGTAATTTTAAAGTGATTGGGCTTAGTTTGTTGCTGTAAAGTGTAGTTGGGAGTGATTTTTGATAGCCGAAGTAATTTAGGGGAGTTTGGCATAGTTTGCTATGGTTAGTAGCATTTTTTTGTAATTTAAAAGTGATTGGGTTTAGTTTGTTGTGGTAAGGGTTAGTTGGTGATGATTTAGAGTAGCCGAAGTAATTTAGGTGAGTCTAGCATAGTTTGTTATGATTTGTACACCTTTTTTTGTAATTTTAAGATGATATGGTTTGGTTTGTTGTGGTAAGGGTTAGTTGAGGGTGATTTACGGTAGCCGAAGTAATTTAGGTGATTCTGGTATAGTTTGTTATGATTTTTAGCATTTTTTTGTAATTTTAAAGTGATTGGGCTTTGTTTGTTTTTGTAAAGTGTAATTGGCGGTGATTTTTGATAGCCGAAATAATTTAGGAGAGTTTGGCATAGTTTGCTATGGTTAGTAGCAAGCAGTTATAGTAGCCGAAGTAATTTAGGTGAGTTTGGCATAGTTTGCTATGGTTAGTAGCATTTTTTTGTAATTTAAAAGTGATTGGGTTTAGTTTGTTGTGGTAAGGGTTAGTTGGTGATGATCTAGAGTAGCCGAAGTAATTTAGGTGGTGTCTGGCAGAGTTTGTTATGATTTGTACACCTTTTTTTTAATTTTAAGATGATATGGTTTGGTTTGTTGTCGTAAGGGATAGTTGGGGGTGATTTACGGTAGCCGAAGTAATTTAGGTGATTCTGGTATAGTTTGTTATGATTTTTAGCATTTTTTTGTAATTTTAAAGTGATTGGGCTTAGTTTGTTGCTGTAAAGTGTAGTTGAGGGTAATTTTTGATAGCCGAAGTAATTTAGGTGAGTTTGGCGTAGTTTGCTACGGTTAGTGGCATTTTTTTGTAATTTAAAAATGATTGGGTTTAGTTTGTTGTGGTAAGGGTTAGTTGGTGATGGTTTATGGTAGCCGAAGTAATTTAGGTGAGTTTGGCATAGGTTGCTATGGTTAGTATCATTTTTTTGTAATTTAAAAGTGATTGGGTTTAGTTTGTTGTGGTAAGGGTTAGTTGGTGATGATTTAGAGTAGCCGAAGTAATTTAGGTGAGTCTGGCATAGTTTGTTATGATTTGTACACCTTTTTTTGTAATTTTAAGATGATATGGTTTGGTTTGTTGTGGTAAGGAATAGTTGGGGGTGATTTACGGTAGCCGAAGTAATTTAGGTGATTCTGGTATAGTTTCTTATGATTTTTAGCATTTTTTTGTAATTTTAAAGTGATTGGGCTTAGTTTATTGCTGTAAAGTGTAGTTGGGGGTGATTTTTGATAGCCAAAGTAATTTAGGTAACTTTGGCATAGTTTGCTATGGTTAGTAGCATTTTTTTGTAATTTAAAAGTGATTGGGTATAGTTTGTTGTGGTAAGGGTTAGTTGGTGATGATTTAGAGAAGCCGAAGTAATTTAGGTGAGTCTGGCATAGTTTGTTATGATTTGTACACCTTTTTTTGTATTTTTAAGATGATATGGTTTGGTTTGTTGTGGTAAAGGATAGTTGGGGGTGATTTACGTTAGCCGAAGTAATTTAGGTGATTCTGGTATAGTTTTTTATGATTTATAGCATTTTTTTGTAATTTTAAAGTGATTGGGCTTAGTTTGTTGCTGTAAAGTGTAGTTGGGGGTGATTTTTGATAGCCGAAGTAATTTAGGGGAGTTTGGCATAGTTTGCTATGGTTAGTAGCATTTTTTTGTAATTTAAAAGTGATTGGGTTTAGTTTGTTGTGGTAATGGTTATTTGGTGATAATTTAGAGTAGCCGAAGTAATTTAGGTGAGTCTAGCATAGTTTGTTATGATTTGTACACCTTTTTTTGTAATTTTAAGATGATATGGTTTGGTTTGTTGTGGTAAGGGATAGTTGAGGGTGATTTACGGTAGCCGAAGTAATTTAGGTGATTCTGGTATAGTTTGTTATGATTTTTAGCATTTTTTTGTAATTTTAAAGCGATTGGGCTTAGTTTGTTGCTGTAAAGTGTAGTTGGCGGTGATTTTTGATAGCCGAAGTAATTTAGGAGAGTTTGGCATAGTTTGCTATGGTTAGTAGCATTTTTTTGTAATTTAAATGTGATTGGGTTTAGTTTGTTGTGGTAAGGGTTAGTTGGTGATGATTTATAGTAGCCGAAGTAATTTAGGTGAGTTTGGCATAGTTTGCTATGGTTAGTAGCATTTTTTTGTAATTTAAAAGTGATTGGGTTTAGTTTGTTGTGGTAAGGGTTAGTTGGTGATGATCTAGAGTAGCCGAAGTAATTTAGGTGGTGTCTGGCAGAGTTTGTTATGATTTGTACACCTTTTTTTGTAATTTTAAGATGATATGGTTTGGTTTCTTGTCGTAAGGGATAGTTGGGGCTGATTTACGATAGCCGAAGTAATTTAGGTGATTCTGGTATAGTTTGTTATGATTTTTAGCATTTTTTTGTAATTTTAAAGTGATTGGGCTTAGTTTGTTGCTGTAAAGTGTAGTTGGGGGTGATTTTTGATAGCCGAAGTAATTTAGGTGAGTTTGGCATAGTTTGCTATGGTTAGTAGCATTTTTTTGTAATTTAAAAGTGATTGGGTTTAGTTTGTTGTGGTAAGGGTTATTTGGTGATGATTTAGAGTAGCCGAAGTAATTTAGGTGAGTCTGGCATAGTTTGTTATGATTTGTACACCTTTTTTTGTAATTTTAAGATGATATGGTTTGGTTTGTTGTGGTAAGGGATAGTTGGGGTGATTTACGGTAGCCGAAGTAATTTAGGTGATTCTGGTATAGTTTGTTATGATTTTTAGCATTTTTTGTAATTTTAAAGTGATTGGGTTTAGTTTGTTGCTGTAAAGTGTAGTTGGGGGTGATTTTTGTTAGCCGAATTAATTTAGGTGAGTTTGGCGTAGTTTGCTACGGTTAGTGGCATTTTTTTGTAATTTAAAAATGATTGGGTTTAGTTTGTTGTGGTAAGGGTTAGTTGGTGATGGTTTATGGTAGCCGAAGTAATTTAGGTGAGTTTGGCATAGGTTGCTATGGTTAGTATCATTTTTTTGTAATTTAAAAGTGATTGGGTTTAGTTTGTTGTGGTAAGGGTTAGTTGGTGATGATTTAGAGTAGCCGAAGTAATTTAGGTGAGTCTGGCATAGTTTGTTATGATTTGTACACCTTTTTTTGTAATTTTAAGATGATATGGTTTGGTTTGTTGTGGTAAGGGATAGTTGGGGGTGATTTACGGTAGCCGAAGTAATTTAGGTGATTCTGGTATAGTTTCTTATGATTTTTAGAATTTTTTTGTAATTTTAAAGTGATTGGGCTTAATTTGTTGCTGTAAAGTGTAGTTGGGGGTGATTTTTGATAGCCGAAGTAATTTAGGTGAGTTTGGCATAGTTTGCTATGGTTAGTAGCATGTTTTTGTAATTTAAAAGTGATTGGGTTTAGTTTGTTGTGGTAAGGGTTAGTTGGTGATGATTTAGAGTAGCCGAAGTAATTTGGGTAAGTCTGGCATAGTTTGTTATGATTTGTACACCTTTTTTTGTAATTTTAAGATGATATGGTTTGGTTTGTTGTGGTAAGGGATAGTTGGGGGTGATTTACGGTAGCCGAAGTAATTTAGGTGATTCAGGTAGAGTTTGTTATGATTTTTAGCATTTTTTTGTAACTTTAAAGTGATTGGGCTTAGTTTGTTGCTGTAAAGTGTAGTTGGGGGTGATTTTTGAAAGCCGAAGTAATTTAAATAAGTTTGGCATAGTTTGCTATGGTTAGTAGCATTTTTTTGTAATTTAAAAGTGATTTGGTTTAGTTTGTTGTGGTAAGGGTTAGTTGGTGATGATTTAAATTAGCCGAAGTAATTTAGGTGAGTCTAGCATAGTTTGTTATGATTTGTACACCTTCTTTTGTAATTTTAAGATGATATGGTTTGGTTTGTTGTGGTAAGGGATAGTTGGGGGTGATTTACGGTAGCCGAACTAATTTAGGTGATTCTGGTGTAGTTTGTTATGATTTTTAGCATTTTTTTGTAATTTTAAAGTGATTGGGTTTAGTTTGATGCTGTAAAGTGTAGTTGGGGGTGATTTTTGATAGCCGAAGTAATTTAGGTGAGTTTGGCATAGTTTGCTAAGGTTAGTAGCATTTTTTTGTAATTTAAAAGTGATTGGGTTTAGTTTGTTGTGGTAAGGGTTAGTTGGTGATGATTTAGTGTAGCCGAAGTAATTTAGGTGAGTCTGACATAGTTTGTTATGATTTGTACACCTTTTTTTTAATTTTAAGATGATATGGTTTGGTTTGTTGTGGTAAGGGATAGTTGGGGGTGATTTACGGTAGCCGAAGTAATTTAGGTGATTCTGGTATAGTTTGTTTTGATTTTTAGCATTTTTTTGTATTTTTAAAGTGATTGGGCTTAGTTTGTTGCTGTAAAGTGTAGTTGGGGGTGATTTTTGATAGCCGAAGTAAAATAGGTGAGTTTGACATAGTTTGCTATGGTTAGTAGCATTTTTTTGTAATTTAAAAGTGATTGGGTTTAGTTTGTTGAGGTAATGGTTAGTTGGTGATGATTTAGAGTAGCCGAAGTAATTTAGGTGAGTCTGGCATAGTTTGTTATGATTTGTACACCTTTTTTTGTAATTTTAAGATGATATGGTTTGGTTTGTTGTGGTAAGGGATAGTTGGGGGCGATTTACGGTAGCCGAAGTAATTTAGGTGATTCTGGTATAGTTTGTTATAATTTTTAGCATTTTATTGTAATTTTAAAGTTATTGGGCTTAGTTTGTTGCTGTAAAGTGTAGTTGGGGGTGATTTTTGATAGCCGAAGTAATTTAGGTGAGTTTGGCATAGTTTGCTATGGTTAGTAGCATTTTTTTGTAATTTAAAATTGATTGGGTTTAGTTTGTTGTGGTAAGGCTTAGTTGGTGATGATTTATGGTAGCCGAAGTAATTTAGGTGAGTTTGGCATAGTTTGATATGGTTAGTAGCATTTTTTTGTAATTTAAAAGTGATTGCGTTTAGTTTGTTGTGGTAAGGGTTAGTTGGTGATGATTTAGAGTAGCCGAAGTAATTTAGGTGATTCTGGTATAGTTTGTTATGATTTTTAGCATTTTTTTGTAATTTTAAAGTGATTGGGCTTAGTTTGTTGCTGTAAAGTGTAGTTGTGGGTGATTTCTGAAAGCCAAAGTAATTTAGGTGAGTTTGGCATAGTTTGCTATAGTTAGTAGCATTTTTTTGTAATTTAAAAATGATTGGGTTTAGTTTGTTGTGGTAAGGGTTAGTTGGTGATGATTTAGAGTAGCCGAAGTAATTTAGGTGAGTCTAGCACAGTTTGTTATGATTTGTACACCTTTTTTTGTAATTTTAAGATGATATGGTTTGGTTTGTTGTGGTAAGGGATAGTTGGGTTGATTTACGGTAGCCGAAGTAATTTAGGTGATTCTGGTATAGTTTGTTATGATTTTTAGCATTTTTTTGTAATTTTAAAGTGATTGGGCTTAGTTTGTTGCTGTAAAGTGTAGTTGTGGGTGATTTTTGATAGCCGAAGTAATTTAGGTGAGTTTGGCATAGTTTGCTATGGTTAGTAGCATTTTTTTGTATTTTAAAAGTGATTAGGTTTAGTTTGTTGTGGTAAGGATTAGTTGGTGATGATTTAAAGTAGCCGAAGTAATTTAGGTGAGTCTAGCATAGTTTGTTATGATTTATACACCTTTTTTTGTAATTTGAAGATGATATGGTTTGGTTTGTTGTGGTAAGGGATAGTTGGGTTGATTTACGGTAGCCGAAGTAATTTAGGTGATTCTGGTATAGTTTGTTATGATTTTTAGCATTTTTTTGTAATTTTAAAGTGAATGGGCTTAGTTTGTTGCTGTAAAGTGTAGTTGGGGGTGATTTTTGATAACCGAAGTAATTTAGGTGAGTTTGGCATAGTTTGCTGTGGTTAGTAGCATTTTTTTGTAATTTAAAAGTGATTGGGTTTAGTTTGTTGTGGTAAGGGTTAGTTGGTGATGATTTAGAGTAGCCGAAGTAATTTAGGTGAGTCTGGCATAGTTTGTTATGTTTTGTACACCTTTTTTTGTAATTTTAAGATGATATGGTTTGGTTTGTTGTGGTAAGGGATAGTTGGGGGTGATTTACGGTAGCCGAAGTAATTTAGGTGATTCTGGTATAGTTTGTTATGATTTTTAGCATTTTTTTGTAATTTTAAAGTGATTGGGCTTAGTTTGTTGCTGTATAGTGTAGTTGGGGGTGATTTTTGATAGCCGAAGTAATTTAGGTGAGTTTGGCATAGTTTGCTATGGTTAGTAGCATTTTTTTGTAATTTAAAAGTGATTGGGTTTAGTTTGTTGTGGTAAGGGTTAGTTGGTGATGATTTAAAGTAGCCGAAGTAATTTAGGTGAGTCTAGCATAGTTTGTTATGATTTGTACACCTTTTCTTGTAATTTTAAGATGATATGGTTTGGTTTGTTGTGGTAAGGGATAGTTGGGGGTGATTTACGGTAGCCGAAGTAATTTAGGTGATTCTGGTATAGTTTGTTATGATTTTTAGCATTTTTTTGTAATTTTAAAATGATTGGGCTTAGTTTGTTGCTGTATAGTGTAGTTGGGGGTGATTTTTGATAGCCGAAGTAATTTAGGTGAGTTTGGCATAGTTTGCTATGGTTAGTAGCATTTTTTTGTAATTTAAAATTGATTGGGTTTAGTTTGTTGTGGTAAGGGTTAGTTGGTGATGATTTAGAGTAGCCGAAGTAATTTAGGTGAGTCTAGCATAGTTTGTTATGATTTGTACACCTTTTTTGTAATTTTAAAATGATATGGTTTGGTTTGTTGTGGTAAGGGATAGTTGAGGGTGATTTACGGTAGCCGAAGTAATTTAGGTGATTCTGGTACAGTTTGTTATGATTTTTAGCATTTTTTTGTAATTTTAAAGTGATTGGGCTTAGTTTGTTGCTGTAAAGTGTAGTTGGGGGTGATTTTTGATAGCCGAAGTAATTTATGTGAGTTTGGCATAGTTTGCTATGGTTAGTAGCATTTTTTTGTAATTTAAAATTGATTGGGTTTAGTTTGTTGTGGTAAGGGTTAGTTGGTGATGATTTATGGTAGCCGAAGTAACTTAGGTGAGTTTGGCATAGTTTGCTATCGTTAGTAGCATTTTTTTGTAATTTAAAAGTGATTGGGTTTAGTTTGTTGTGGTAAGGGTTAGTTGGTGATGATTTAGAGTAGCCGAAGTAATTTAGGTGAGTCCAGCATAGTTTGTTATGATTTGTACACCTTTTTTGTAATTTTAAAATGATATGGTTTGGTTTGTTGTGGTAAGGGTTAGTTGGGGGTGATTTACGGTAGCCGAAGTAATTTAGGTGATTCTGGTATAGTTTGTTATAATTTTTAGCATTTTTTTGTAACTTTAAAGTGATTGGGTTTAGTTTGTTGCTGTAAAGTGTAGTTGGGGGTGATTTTTGATAGCTGAAGTAATTTAGGTGAGTTTGGCATAGTTTGCTATGGTTAGTAGCATTTTTTTTTTATTTAAAAGTGATTGGGTTTAGTTTGTTGTGGTAAGGGTTAGTTGGTGATGATTTAGAGTAGCCGAAGTAATTTAGGTGAGTCTGGCATAGTTTGTTATGATTTGTACACCTTTTTTTGTAATTTTAAGATGATATGGTTTGGTTTGTTGTGGTAAGGGATAGTTGGGGTGATTTACGGTAGCCGAAGTAATTTAGGTGATTCTGGTATAGTTTGTTATGATTTTTAGCATTTTTTTGTAATTTTAAAGTGATTGGGCTTAGTTTGTTGTGGTAAGGGTTAGTTGGTGATGATTTAGAGTAGCCGAAGTAATTTAGGTGAGTCTGGAATAGTTTGTTATGATTTGTACACCTTTTTTTGTAATTTTAAGATGATATGGTTTGGTTTGTTGTGGTAAGGCATAGTTGGTGATGACTTATGGTAGCCGAAGTAATTTAGGTGAGTTTGGCATAGTTTGCTATCGTTAGTAGAATTTTTTTGTAATTTAAATGTGATTGGGTTTAGTTTGTTGTGGTAAGGGTTAGTTGGTGATGATTTAGAGTAGCCGAAGTAATTTAGGTGAGTCTGGCATAGTTTGTTATGATTTGTACACCTTTTTTTGTAATTTTAAGATGATATGGTTTGGTTTGTTGTGGTAAGGGATAGTTGGGGGTGATTTACGGTAGCCGAAGTAATTTAGGTGATTCTGGTATAGTTTGTTATGATTTTTAGCATTTTTTTGTAATTTTAAAGTGATTGGGCTTAGTTTGTTGCTGTAAAGTGTAGTTGTGGGTGATTTTTGATAGCCAAAGTAATTTAGGTGAGTTTGGCATAGTTTGCTATAGTTAGTAGCATTTTTTTGTAATTTAAAAATGATTGGGTTTAGTTTGTTGTGGTAAGGGTTAGTTGGTGATGATTTAGAGTAGCCGAAGTAATTTAGGTAAGTCTAGCACAGTTTGTTATGATTTGTACACCTTTTTTTGTAATTTTAAGATGATATGGTTTGGTTTGTTGTGGTAAGGGATAGTTGAGGGTGATTTACGGTAGCCGAAGTAATTTAGGTGATTCTGGTATAGTTTGTTATGATTTTTAGCATTTTTTGTAATTTTAAAGTGATTGGGCTTAGTTTGTTGCTGTAAAGTGTAGTTGGGGGTGATTTTTGATAGCCGAAGTAATTTAGGTGAGTTTGGCATAGTTTGCTATGGTTAGTTGCATTTTTTTGTAAATTAAAAGTGATTAGGTATAGTTTGTTGTGGTAAGGGTTAGTTGGTGATGATTTAAAGTAGCCGAAGTAATTTAGGTGAGTCTAGCATAGTTTGTTATGATTTGTACACCTTTTTTTGTAATTTTAAGATGATATGGTTTGGTTTGTTGTGGTAAAGGATAGATGGGTTGATTTACGGTAGCCGAAGTAATTTAGGTGATTCTGGTATAGTTTGTTATGATTTTTAGCATTTTTTTGTAATTTTAAAGTAATTGGGCATAGTTTGTTGCTGTAAAGTGTAGTTGGGGGTGATTTTTGATAGCCAAAGTAATTTAGGTGAGTTTGGCATAGTTTGCTGTGGTTAGTAACATTTTTTTGTAATTTAAAAGTGATTGGGTTTAGTTAGTTGTGGTAAGGGTTAGTTGGGGGTGATTTACGGTAGCCGAAGTAATTTAGGTGATTCTGGTATAGTTTGTTATAATTTTTAGCATTTTTTTGTAACTTTAAAGTGATTGGGTTTAGTTTGTTGCTGTAAAGTGTAGTTGGGGGTGATTTTTGATAGCTGAAGTAATTTAGGTGAGTTTGGCATAGTTTGCTATGGTTAGTAGCATTTTTTTGTAATTTAAAAGTGATTGGGTTTAGTTTGTTATGGTAAGGGTTAGTTGGTGATGATTTAGAGTAGCCGAAGTAATTTAGGTGAGTCTGGCATAGTTTGTTATGATTTGTACACCTTTTTTTGTAATTTTAAGATGATATGGTTTGGTTTGTTGTGGTAAGGCATAGTTGGTGATGACTTATGGTAGCCGAAGTAATTTAGGTGAGTTTGGCATAGTTTGCTATCGTTAGTAGAATTTTTTTGTAATTTAAATGTGATTGGGTTTAGTTTGTTGTGGTAAGGGTTAGTTGGTGATGATTTAGAGTAGCCGAAGTAATTTAGGTGAGTCTGGCATAGTTTGTTATGATTTGTACACCTTTTTTTGTAATTTTAAGATGATATGGTTTGGTTTGTTGTGGTAAGGGTTAGTTGGTGATGATTTAGAGTAGCCGAAGTAATTTGGGTTATTCTGGTATAGTTTGTTATGATTTTTAGCATTTTTTTGTAATTTTAAAGTGATTGGGCTTAGTTTGTTGCTGTAAAGTGTAGTTGGAGGTGATTTTTGATAGCGGAAGTAATTTATGTGAGTTTGACATAGTTTGCTATGGTTAGTAGCATTTTTTGTAATTTAAAATTGATTGGGTTTAGTTTGTTGTGGTAAGGGTTAGTTGGTGATGATTTATGGTAGCCGAAGTAATTTAGGTGAGTTTGGCATAGTTTGCTATCGTTAGTAGCATTTTTTTGTAATTTAAAAGTGATTGGGTTTAGTTTGTTGTGGTAAGGGTTAGTTGGTGATGATTTAGAGTAGCCGAAGTAATTTGGGTGAGTCTGGCATAGTTTGTTATGATTTGTACACCTTGTTTTGTAATTTTAAGATGATATGATTTGGTTTGTTGTGGTAAGGAAGAGTTGGGGGTGATTTACGGTAGCCGAAGTAATTTCGGTGATTCAGGTATAGTTTGTTTTGATTTTTAGCATTTTTTTGTAATTTTAAAGTGATTGGGCTTAGTTTTTTGCTGTAAAGTGTAGTTGGGGGTGATTTTTGAAAGCCGAAGTAATTTAAATGAGTTTGGCATAGTTTGATATGGTTAGTAGCATTTTTTTGTAATTTAAAAGTAATTGGGTTTAGTTTGTTGTGGTAAAGGTTAGTTGGTGATGATTTAAAGTAGCCGAAGTAATTTAGGTGAGTCTGGCATAGTTTGTTATGATTTGTACACCTTTTTTTGTAATTTTAAGATGATATGGTTGGGTTTGTTGTGGTAAGGGATAGTTGGGGTGACTTACGGTAGCCGAAGTAATTTAGGTGATTCTGGTATAGTTTGTTATGATTTTTAGAATTTTTTTGTAATTTTAAAGTGATTGGGCTTAGTTTGTTGCTGTAAAGTGTAGTTGGGGGTGATTTTTGATAGCCGAAGTAATTTAGGTGATTCTGGTATAGTTTGTTATGATTTTTAGAATTTTTTTGTAATTTTAAAGTGATTGGGCTTAGTTTGTTGCTGTAAAGTGTAGTTGGGGGTGATTTTTGATAGCCGAAGTAATTTAGGTGAGTTTGGCATAGTTTGCTATGGTTAGTAGCATTTTTTTGTAATTTAAAAGTGATTGGGTTTAGTTTGTTGTGCTAAGGGTTAGTTGGTGATGATTTAGAGTAGCCGAAGTAATTTAGGTGAGTCTGGCATAGTTTGTTATGATTTGTACACCTTTTTTTGTAATTTTAAGATGATATGGTTGGGTTTGTTGTGGTAAGGGATAGTTGGGGTGATTTACGGTAGCCGAAGTAATTTAGGTGATTCTGGTATAATTTGTTATAATTTTTAGCATTTTTTTGTAATTTTAAAGTGATTGGGCTTAGTTTGTTGCTGTAAAGTGTAGTTGGGGGTGATTTTTGATAGCCGAAGTAATTTAGGTGAGTTTGGCATAGTTTGCTATGGTTAGTAGCATTTTTTTGTAATTTAAAAGTGATTGGGTTTAGTTTGTTGTGGTAAGGGTTAGTTGGTGATGATTTAGAGTAGCCGAAGTAATTTAGGTGAGTCTGGCATAGTTTCTTATGATTTGTACACCTTTTTTTGTAATTTTAAGATGATATGGTTTGGTTTGTTGTGGTAAGGGATAGTTGGGGTGATTTACGGTAGCCGAAGTAATTTAGGTGATTCTGGTATAGTTTGTTATGATTTTTAGCATTTTTTGTAATTTTAAAGTGATTGGGTTTAGTTTGTTGCTGTAAAGTGTAGTTGGGGGTGATTTTTGTTAGCCGAATTAATTTAGGTGAGTTGGGCATAGTTTGCTATGGTTAGTAGCATTTTTTTGTAATTTAAAAGTGATTGGGTTTAGTTTGTTGTGGTAAGGGTTAGTTGGTGATGATTTAGAGTAGCCGAAGTAATATAGGTGAGTCTGGCATAGTTTGTTATGATTTGTACACCTTTTTTTGTAATTTTAAGATGATATGGTTGGGTTTGTTGTGGTAAGGGATAGTTGGGGTGATTTACGGTAGCCGAAGTAATTTAGGTGATTCTGGTATAGTTTGTTATGATTTTTAGAATTTTTTTGTAATTTTAAAGTGATTGGGCTTAGTTTGTTGCTGTAAAGTGTAGTTGGGGGTGATTTTTGATAGCCGAAGTAATTTAGGTGATTCTGGTATAGTTTGTTATGATTTTTAGAATTTTTTTGTAATTTTAAAGTGATTGGGTTTAGTTTGTTGCTGTAAAGTGTAGTTGGGGGTGATTTTTGATAGCCGAAGTAATTTAGGTGAGTTTGGCATAGTTTGCTATGGTTAGTAGCATGTTTTTGTAATTTTAAAGTGATTGGGTTTAGTTTGTTGTGGTAAAGGTTAGTTGGTGATGATTTAGAGTAGCCGAAGTAATTTGGGTAAGTCTGGCATAGTTTGTTATGATTTGTACACCTTTTTTTGTAATTTTAAGATGATATGGTTTGGTTTGTTGTGGTAAGGGATAGTTGGGGGTGATTTACGGTAGCCGAAGTAATTTAGGTGATTCAGGTATAGTTTGTTATGATTTTTAGCATTTTTTTGTAACTTTAAAGTGATTGGGCTTAGTTTGTTGCTGTAAAGTGTAGTTGGGGGTGATTTTTGAAAGCCGAAGTAATTTAAATAAGTTTGGCATAGTTTGCTATGGTTAGTAGCATTTTTTTGTAATTTAAAAGTGATTTGGTTTAGTTTGTTGTGGTAAGGGTTAGTTGGTGATGATTTAAATTAGCCGAAGTAATTTAGGTGAGTCTAGCATAGTTTGTTATGATTTGTACACCTTCTTTTGTAATTTTAAGATGATATGGTTTGGTTTGTTGTGGTAAGGGATAGTTGGGGGTGATTTACGGTAGCCGAACTAATTTAGGTGATTCTGGTGTAGTTTGTTATGATTTTTAGCATTTTTTTGTAATTTTAAAGTGATTGGGTTTAGTTTGATGCTGTAAAGTGTAGTTGGGGGTGATTTTTGATAGCCGAAGTAATTTAGGTGAGTTTGGCATAGTTTGCTAAGGTTAGTAGCATTTTTTTGTAATTTAAAAGTGATTGGGTTTAGTTTGTTGTGGTAAGGGTTAGTTGGTGATGATTTAGTGTAGCCGAAGTAATTTAGGTGAATCTGACATAGTTTGTTATGATTTGTACACCTTTTTTTTAATTTTAAGATGATATGGTTTGGTTTGTTGTGGTAAGGGATAGTCGGGGGTGATTTACGGTAGCCGAAGTAATTTAGGTGATTCTGGTATAGTTTGTTATAATTTTTAGCATTTTTTTGTAACTTTAAAGTGATTGGGTTTAGTTTGTTGCTGTAAAGTGTAGTTGGGGGTGATTTTTGATAGCTGAAGTAATTTAGGTGAGTTTGGCATAGTTTGCTATGGTTAGTAGCATTTTTTTGTAATTTAAAAGTGATTGGGCTTAGTTTGTTGTGGTAAGGGTTAGTTGGTGATGATTTAGAGTAGCCGAAGTAATTTAGGTGAGTCTGGAATAGTTTGTTATGATTTGTACACCTTTTTTTGTAATTTTAAGATGATATGGTTTGGTTTGTTGTGGTAAGGCATAGTTGGTGATGACTTATGGTAGCCGAAGTAATTTAGGTGAGTTTGGCATAGTTTGCTATCGTTAGTAGAATTTTTTTGTAATTTAAATGTGATTGGGTTTAGTTTGTTGTGGTAAGGGTTAGTTGGTGATGATTTAGAGTAGCCGAAGTAATTTAGGTGAGTCTGGCATAGTTTGTTATGATTTGTACACCTTTTTTTGTAATTTTAAGATGATATGGTTTGGTTTGTTGTGGTAAGGGATAGTTGGGGGTGATTTACGGTAGCCGAAGTAATTTAGGTGATTCTGGTATAGTTTGTTATGATTTTTAGCATTTTTTTGTAATTTTAAAGTGATTGGGCTTAGTTTGTTGCTGTAAAGTGTAGTTGTGGGTGATTTTTGATAGCCAAAGTAATTTAGGTGAGTTTGGCATAGTTTGCTATAGTTAGTAGCATTTTTTTGTAATTTAAAAATGATTGGGTTTAGTTTGTTGTGGTAAGGGTTAGTTGGTGATGATTTAGAGTAGCCGAAGTAATTTAGGTAAGTCTAGCACAGTTTGTTATGATTTGTACACCTTTTTTTGTAATTTTAAGATGATATGGTTTGGTTTGTTGTGGTAAGGGATAGTTGAGGGTGATTTACGGTAGCCGAAGTAATTTAGGTGATTCTGGTATAGTTTGTTATGATTTTTAGCATTTTTTGTAATTTTAAAGTGATTGGGCTTAGTTTGTTGCTGT
Organism: Eledona agricola; assembly: GCA_964023215.1. Taxonomy (NCBI): domain Eukaryota; kingdom Metazoa; phylum Arthropoda; class Insecta; order Coleoptera; family Tenebrionidae; genus Eledona; species Eledona agricola. The sequence goes on from OZ026854.1 coordinate 22,432,404, forward strand.
AAAGTGTAGTTGGGGGTGATTTTTGATAGCCGAAGTAATTTAGGTGAGTTTGGCATAGTTTGCTATGGTTAGTTGCATTTTTTTGTAAATTAAAAGTGATTAGGTATAGTTTGTTGTGGTAAGGGTTAGTTGGTGATGATTTAAAGTAGCCGAAGTAATTTAGGTGAGTGTAGCATAGTTTGTTATGATTTGTACACCTTTTTTTGTAATTTTAAGATGATATGGTTTGGTTTGTTGTGGTAAAGGATAGATGGGTTGATTTACGGTAGCCGAAGTAATTTAGGTGATTCTGGTATAGTTTGTTATGATTTTTAGCATTTTTTTGTAATTTTAAAGTAATTGGGCATAGTTTGTTGCTGTAAAGTGTAGTTGGGGGTGATTTTTGATAGCCAAAGTAATTTAGGTGAGTTTGGCATAGTTTGCTGTGGTTAGTAACATTTTTTTGTAATTTAAAAGTGATTGGGTTTAGTTAGTTGTGGTAAGGGTTAGTTGGGGGTGATTTACGGTAGCCGAAGTAATTTAGGTGATTCTGGTATAGTTTGTTATAATTTTTAGCATTTTTTTGTAACTTTAAAGTGATTGGGTTTAGTTTGTTGCTGTAAAGTGTAGTTGGGGGTGATTTTTGATAGCTGAAGTAATTTAGGTGAGTTTGGCATAGTTTGCTATGGTTAGTAGCATTTTTTTGTAATTTAAAAGTGATTGGGTTTAGTTTGTTATGGTAAGGGTTAGTTGGTGATGATTTAGAGTAGCCGAAGTAATTTAGGTGAGTCTGGCATAGTTTGTTATGATTTGTACACCTTTTTTTGTAATTTTAAGATGATATGGTTTGGTTTGTTGTGGTAAGGCATAGTTGGTGATGACTTATGGTAGCCGAAGTAATTTAGGTGAGTTTGGCATAGTTTGCTATCGCTAGTAGAATTTTTTTGTAATTTAAATGTGATTGGGTTTAGTTTGTTGTGGTAAGGGTTAGTTGGTGATGATTTAGAGTAGCCGAAGTAATTTAGGTGAGTCTGGCATAGTTTGTTATGATTTGTACACCTTTTTTTGTAATTTTAAGATGATATGGTTTGGTTTGTTGTGGTAAGGGTTAGTTGGTGATGATTTAGAGTAGCCGAAGTAATTTGGGTTATTCTGGTATAGTTTGTTATGATTTTTAGCATTTTTTTGTAATTTTAAAGTGATTGGGCTTAGTTTGTTGCTGTAAAGTGTAGTTGGAGGTGATTTTTGATAGCGGAAGTAATTTATGTGAGTTTGACATAGTTTGCTATGGTTAGTAGCATTTTTTGTAATTTAAAATTGATTGGGTTTAGTTTGTTGTGGTAAGGGTTAGTTGGTGATGATTTATGGTAGCCGAAGTAATTTAGGTGAGTTTGGCATAGTTTGCTATCGTTAGTAGCATTTTTTTGTAATTTAAAAGTGATTGGGTTTAGTTTGTTGTGGTAAGGGTTAGTTGGTGATGATTTAGAGTAGCCGAAGTAATTTGGGTGAGTCTGGCATAGTTTGTTATGATTTGTACACCTTGTTTTGTAATTTTAAGATGATATGATTTGGTTTGTTGTGGTAAGGAAGAGTTGGGGGTGATTTACGGTAGCCGAAGTAATTTCGGTGATTCAGGTATAGTTTGTTTTGATTTTTAGCATTTTTTTGTAATTTTAAAGTGATTGGGCTTAGTTTTTTGCTGTAAAGTGTAGTTGGGGGTGATTTTTGAAAGCCGAAGTAATTTAAATGAGTTTGGCATAGTTTGATATGGTTAGTAGCATTTTTTTGTAATTTAAAAGTAATTGGGTTTAGTTTGTTGTGGTAAAGGTTAGTTGGTGATGATTTAAAGTAGCCGAAGTAATTTAGGTGAGTCTGGCATAGTTTGTTATGATTTGTACACCTTTTTTTGTAATTTTAAGATGATATGGTTGGGTTTGTTGTGGTAAGGGATAGTTGGGGTGACTTACGGTAGCCGAAGTAATTTAGGTGATTCTGGTATAGTTTGTTATGATTTTTAGAATTTTTTTGTAATTTTAAAGTGATTGGGCTTAGTTTGTTGCTGTAAAGTGTAGTTGGGGGTGATTTTTGATAGCCGAAGTAATTTAGGTGATTCTGGTATAGTTTGTTATGATTTTTAGAATTTTTTTGTAATTTTAAAGTGATTGGGCTTAGTTTGTTGCTGTAAAGTGTAGTTGGGGGTGATTTTTGATAGCCGAAGTAATTTAGGTGAGTTTGGCATAGTTTGCTATGGTTAGTAGCATTTTTTTGTAATTTAAAAGTGATTGGGTTTAGTTTGTTGTGCTAAGGGTTAGTTGGTGATGATTTAGAGTAGCCGAAGTAATTTAGGTGAGTCTGGCATAGTTTGTTATGATTTGTACACCTTTTTTTGTAATTTTAAGATGATATGGTTGGGTTTGTTGTGGTAAGGGATAGTTGGGGTGATTTACGGTAGCCGAAGTAATTTAGGTGATTCTGGTATAATTTGTTATAATTTTTAGCATTTTTTTGTAATTTTAAAGTGATTGGGCTTAGTTTGTTGCTGTAAAGTGTAGTTGGGGGTGATTTTTGATAGCCGAAGTAATTTAGGTGAGTTTGGCATAGTTTGCTATGGTTAGTAGCATTTTTTTGTAATTTAAAAGTGATTGGGTTTAGTTTGTTGTGGTAAGGGTTAGTTGGTGATGATTTAGAGTAGCCGAAGTAATTTAGGTGAGTCTGGCATAGTTTCTTATGATTTGTACACCTTTTTTTGTAATTTTAAGATGATATGGTTTGGTTTGTTGTGGTAAGGGATAGTTGGGGTGATTTACGGTAGCCGAAGTAATTTAGGTGATTCTGGTATAGTTTGTTATGATTTTTAGCATTTTTTGTAATTTTAAAGTGATTGGGTTTAGTTTGTTGCTGTAAAGTGTAGTTGGGGGTGATTTTTGTTAGCCGAATTAATTTAGGTGAGTTGGGCATAGTTTGCTATGGTTAGTAGCATTTTTTTGTAATTTAAAAGTGATTGGGTTTAGTTTGTTGTGGTAAGGGTTAGTTGGTGATGATTTAGAGTAGCCGAAGTAATATAGGTGAGTCTGGCATAGTTTGTTATGATTTGTACACCTTTTTTTGTAATTTTAAGATGATATGGTTGGGTTTGTTGTGGTAAGGGATAGTTGGGGTGATTTACGGTAGCCGAAGTAATTTAGGTGATTCTGGTATAGTTTGTTATGATTTTTAGAATTTTTTTGTAATTTTAAAGTGATTGGGCTTAGTTTGTTGCTGTAAAGTGTAGTTGGGGGTGATTTTTGATAGCCGAAGTAATTTAGGTGATTCTGGTATAGTTTGTTATGATTTTTAGAATTTTTTTGTAATTTTAAAGTGATTGGGTTTAGTTTGTTGCTGTAAAGTGTAGTTGGGGGTGATTTTTGATAGCCGAAGTAATTTAGGTGAGTTTGGCATAGTTTGCTATGGTTAGTAGCATGTTTTTGTAATTTTAAAGTGATTGGGTTTAGTTTGTTGTGGTAAAGGTTAGTTGGTGATGATTTAGAGTAGCCGAAGTAATTTGGGTAAGTCTGGCATAGTTTGTTATGATTTGTACACCTTTTTTTGTAATTTTAAGATGATATGGTTTGGTTTGTTGTGGTAAGGGATAGTTGGGGGTGATTTACGGTAGCCGAAGTAATTTAGGTGATTCAGGTATAGTTTGTTATGATTTTTAGCATTTTTTTGTAACTTTAAAGTGATTGGGCTTAGTTTGTTGCTGTAAAGTGTAGTTGGGGGTGATTTTTGAAAGCCGAAGTAATTTAAATAAGTTTGGCATAGTTTGCTATGGTTAGTAGCATTTTTTTGTAATTTAAAAGTGATTTGGTTTAGTTTGTTGTGGTAAGGGTTAGTTGGTGATGATTTAAATTAGCCGAAGTAATTTAGGTGAGTCTAGCATAGTTTGTTATGATTTGTACACCTTCTTTTGTAATTTTAAGATGATATGGTTTGGTTTGTTGTGGTAAGGGATAGTTGGGGGTGATTTACGGTAGCCGAACTAATTTAGGTGATTCTGGTGTAGTTTGTTATGATTTTTAGCATTTTTTTGTAATTTTAAAGTGATTGGGTTTAGTTTGATGCTGTAAAGTGTAGTTGGGGGTGATTTTTGATAGCCGAAGTAATTTAGGTGAGTTTGGCATAGTTTGCTAAGGTTAGTAGCATTTTTTTGTAATTTAAAAGTGATTGGGTTTAGTTTGTTGTGGTAAGGGTTAGTTGGTGATGATTTAGTGTAGCCGAAGTAATTTAGGTGAATCTGACATAGTTTGTTATGATTTGTACACCTTTTTTTTAATTTTAAGATGATATGGTTTGGTTTGTTGTGGTAAGGGATAGTCGGGGGTGATTTACGGTAGCCGAAGTAATTTAGGTGATTCTGGTATAGTTTGTTTTGATTTTTAGCATTTTTTTGTATTTTTAAAGTGATTGGGCTTAGTTTGTTGCTGTAAAGTGTAGTTGGGGGTGATTTTTGATAGCCGAAGTAAAATAGGTGAGTTTGACATAGTTTGCTATGGTTAGTAGCATTTTTTTGTAATTTAAATGTGATTGGGTTTAGTTTGTTGTGGTAATGGTTAGTTGGTGATGATTTAGAGTAGCCGAAGTAATTTAGGTGAGTCTGGCATAGTTTGTTATGATTTGTACACCTTTTTTTGTAATTTTAAGATGATATGGTTTGGTTTGTTGTGGTAAGGGATAGTTGGGGGCGATTTACGGTAGCCGAAGTAATTTAGGTGATTCTGGTATAGTTTGTTATAATTTTTAGCATTTTATTGTAATTTTAAAGTTATTGGGCTTAGTTTGTTGCTGTAAAGTGTAGTTGGGGGTGATTTTTGATAGCCGAAGTAATTTAGGTGAGTTTGGCATAGTTTGCTATGGTTAGTAGCATTTTTTTGTAATTTAAAAGTGATTGGGTTTAGTTTGTTGTGGTAGGGGTTAGTTGGTGATGATTTAGAGTAGCCAAAGTAATTTAGGTGAGTCTGGCATAGTTTATTATGATTTGTACACCTTTTTTTGTAATTTTAAGATGATATGGTTTGGTTTGTTGTGGTAAGGGATAGTTGGGGGTGATTTACGGTAGCCGAAGTAATTTAGGTGATTCTGGTATAGTTTGTTATGCTTTTTAGCATTTTTTTGTAATTTTAAAGTGATTGGGCTTAGTTTATTGCTGTAAAGTTTAGTTGGGGGTGATTTTTGATAGCCGAAGTAATTTAGGTGAGTTTGGCATAGTTTGCTATAGTTAGTAGCATTTTTTTGTAATTTAAAATTAATTGGATTTAGTTTGTTGTGGTAAGGGTTAGTTGGTGATGATTTAGAGTAGCCGAAGTAATTTAGGTGAGTCTGGCATAGTTTGTTATGATTTGTACACCTTTTTTTGTAATTTTAAGATGATATGGTTTGGTTTGTTGTGGTAAGGGATAGTTGGGGGCGATTTACGGTAGCCGAAGTAATTTAGGTGATTCTGGTATAGTTTGTAATAATTTTTAGCATTTTATTGTAATTTTAAAGTGATTGGGCTTAGTTTGTTGCTGTAAAGTGTAGTTGGGGGTGATTTTTGATAGCCGAAGTAAATTAGGGGAGTTTGGCATAGTTTGCTATGGTTAGTAGCATTTTTTTGTAATTTAAAAGTGATTGGGTTTAGTTTGTTGTGGTAGGGGTTAGTTGGTGATGATTTAGAGTAGCCAAAGTAATTTAGGTGAGTCTGGCATAGTTTGTTATGATTTGTACACCTTTTTTTGTAATTTTAAGATGATATGGTTTGGTTTGTTGTGGTAAGGGATAATTGGGGGTGATTTACGGTACCCGAAGTAATTTAGGTCATTCTGGTATAGTTTGTTATGATTTTTAGCATTTTTTTGTAATTTTAAAGTGATTGGGCTTAGTTTGTTGCTGTAAAGTGTAGTTGGGAGTGATTTTTGAGAACTGAAGTAATTTAGGTGAGTTTGGCATAGTTTGCTATGGTTAGTAGCATTTTTTTGTAATTTAAAAGTGATTGGGTTTAGTTTGTTGTGGTAGGGGTTAGTTGGTGATGATTTAGAGTAGCCAAAGTAATTTAGGTGAGTCTGGCATAGTTTGTTATGATTTGTACACCTTTTTTTGTAATTTTAAGATGATATGGTTTGGTTTGTTGTGGTAAGGGATAATTGGGGGTGATTTACGGTACCCGAAGTAATTTAGGTCATTCTGGTATAGTTTGTTATGATTTTTAGCATTTTTTTGTAATTTTAAAGTGATTGGGCTTAGTTTGTTGCTGTAAAGTGTAGTTGGGAGTGATTTTTGAGAACTGAAGTAATTTAGGTGAGTTTGGCATAGTTTGCTATGGTTAGTAGCATTTTTTTGTAATTTAAAAGTGATTGGGTTTAGTTTGTTGTGGTAAGGGTTAGTTGGTGATGATTTAGAGTAGCCGAAGTAATTTAGGTGAGTCTGGCATAGTTTGTTATGATTTGTACACTTTTTTTTGTAATTTTAAGATGATATGGTTTGGTTTGTTGTGGTAAGGGATAGTTGGGGGTGATTTACGGTAGCCGAAGTAATTTAGGTGATTCTGGTATAGTTTGTTATGATTTTTAGCATTTTTTTGTAATTTTAAAGTGATTGGGCTTAGTTTGTTGATGTAAAGTGTAGTTGGAGGTGTTTTTTGATAGCCGAAGTGATTTAGGTAAGTTTGGCATAGTTTGCTATGGTTAGTAGCATTTTTTTGTAATTTAAAAGTGACTGGGTTTAGTTTGTTGTGGTAAGGGTTAGTTGGTGATGATTTAAAGTAGCCGAAGTAATTTAGGTGAGTCTAGCAAAGTTTGTTATGATTTGTACACCTTTTTTTGTAATTTTAAGATGATATGGTTTGGTTTGTTGTGGTAAGGGATAGTTGGGTTGATTTACGGTGCCTGAAGTAATTTAGGTAATTCTGGTATAGTTTGTTATGATTTTTAGCATTTTTTTGTAATTTTATAGTGATTGGGCTTAGTTTGTTGCTGTAAAGTGTAGTTGGGGGTGATTTTTGATAGCCGAAGTAATTTAGGTGAGTTTGGCATAGTTTGCTATGGTTAGTAGCATTTTTTTGTAATTTAAAATTGATTGGGTTTAGTTTGTTGTGGTAAGGGTTAGTTGGTGATGATTTATGGTAGCCGAAGTAATTTGGGTGAGTTTGGCATAGTTTGCTAAGGTTAGTAGCATTTTTTTGTAATTTAAAAGTGATTGCGTTTAGTTTGTTGTGGTAAGGGTTAGTTGGTGATGATTTAGAGTAGCCGAAGTAATTTAGGTGAGTCTGGCGTAGTTTGTTATGATTTGTACACCTTTTTTTGTAATTTTAAGATGATATGGATTGGTTTGTTGTGGTAAGGGATAGTTGGGGGTGATTTACGGTAGCCGAAGTAATTTAGGTGATTCTGGTATAGTTTGTTATGATTTTTAGCATTTTTTTGTAATTTTTAAGTGATTGGGCTTAGTTTGTTGCTGTAAAGTGTAGTTGGGGGTGATTTTTGAGAGCCAAAGTAATTTAGGTGAGTTTGGCATAGTTTGCTATGGTTAGTAGCATTTTTTTGTAATTTAAAAGTGATTGGGTTTAGTTTGTTGTGGTAAGGGTTAGTTGGTGATGATTTAGGGTAGCCGAAGTAATTTAGGTGAGTCTGGCAAAGTTTGTTATGATTTTTACACCTTTTTTTGTAATTTTAAGATGATATGGTTTGGTTTGTTGTGGTAAGGGATAGTTGGGGGTGATTTACGGTAGCCGAAGTCATTTAGGTGATTCTGGTATAGTTTGTTATAATTTTTAGCATTTTTTTGTAATTTTAAAGTGATTGGGCTTAGTTTGTTGCTGTAAAGTGTAGTTGGGGGTGATTTTTGATAGCCGAAGTAATTTAGGTGAGTTAGGCATAGTTTGCTATGGTTAGTAGCATTTTTTTGTAATTTAAAAGTGATTGGGTTTAGTTTGTTGTGGTAAGGGTTAGTTGGTGATGATTTAGAGTAGCCGAAGTAATTTAGGTGAGTCTAGCATAGTTTGTTATGATTTGTACACCTTTTTTGTAATTTTAAGATGATATGGTTTGGTTTGTTGTGGTAAGGGATAGTTGAGGGTGATTTACGGTAGCCGAAGTAATTTAGGTAATTCTGGTACAGTTTGTGATGATTTTTAGCATTTTTTTGTAATTTTAAAGTGATTGGGCATAGTTTGTTGCTGTAAAGTGTAGTTGGGGGTGATTTTTGATAGCCGAAGTAATTTATCTGAGTTTGGCATAGTTTGCTATGGTTAGTAGCATTTTTTTGTAATTTAAAATTGATTGGGTTTAGTTTGTTGTGGTAAGGGTTGGTTGGTGATGATTTATGGTAGCCGATGTAATTTAGGTGAGTTTGGCATAGTTTGCTATCGTTAGTAGCATTTTTTTGTAATTTAAAAGTGATTGGGTTTAGTTTGTTGTGGTAAGGGTTAGTTGGTGATGATTTAGAGTAGCCGAAGTAATTTAGGTGAATCTGGCATAGTTTGTTATGATTTGTACACCTTTTTTTGTAATTTTAAGATGATATAGTTTGGTTTGTTGTGGTAAGGGATAGTTGGGGGTGATTTACGCTAGCCGAAGTAATTTAGGTGATTCTGGTATAGTTTGTTATGATTTTTAGAATTTTTTTGTAATTTTAAAGTGATTGGGCTTAGTTTGTTGCTGTAAAGTGTAGTTGGGGGTGATTTTTGATAGCCGAAGTAATTTAGGTGATTCTGGTATAGTTTGTTATGATTTTTAGAATTTATTTGTAATTTTAAAGTGATTGGGCTTAGTTTGTTGCTGTAAAGTGTAGTTGGGGGTGATTTTTGAAAGCCGAAGTAATTTAAATAAGTTTTGCATAGTTTGCTATGGTTAGTAGCATTTTTTTGTAATTTAAAAGTGATTTGGTTTAGTTTGTTGTGGTAAGGGTTAGTTGGTGATGATTTAAATTAGCCGAAGTAATTTAGGTGAGTCTAGCATAGTTTGTTATGATTTGTACACCTTTTTTGTAATTTTAAGATGATATGGTTTGGTTTGTTGTGGTAAGGGATAGTTGGGGGTGATTTACGGTAGCCGAACTAATTTAGGTGATTCTGGTCTAGTTTGTTATGATTTTTAGCATTTTTTTGTAATTTTAAAGTGATTGGGTTTAGTTTGTTGCTGTAAAGTGTAGTTGGGGGTGATTTTTGATAGCCGAAGTAATTTAGGTGAGTTTGGCATAGTTTGCTAAGGTTAGTAGCATTTTTTTGTAATTTAAAAGTGATTGGGTTTAGTTTGTTGTGGTAAGGGTTAGTTGGTGATGATTTAGTGTAGCCGAAGTAATTTAGGTGAGTCTGGCATAGTTTGTTATGATTTGTACACCTTTTTTTTAATTTTAAGATGATATGGTTTGGTTTGTTGTGGTAAGGGATAGTTGGGGGTGATTTACGGTAGCCGAAGTAATTTAGGTGATTCTGGTATAGTTTGTTTTGATTTTTAGCATTTTTTTGTATTTTTAAAGTGATTGGGCTTAGTTTGTTGCTGTAAAGTGTAGTTGGGGGTGATTTTTGATAGCCGAAGTAAATTAGGTGAGTTTGACAAAGTTTGCTATGGTTAGTAGCATTTTTTTGTAATTTAAAAGTGATTGGGTTTAGTTTGTTGTGGTAAGGGTTAGTTGGTGATGATTTAGAGTAGCCGAAGTAATTTAGGTGAGTCTGGCATAGTTTGTTATGATTTGTACACCATTTTTTGTAATTTTAAGATGATATGGTTTGGTTTGTTGTGGTAAGGGATAGTTGGGGGCGATTTACGGTAGCCGAAGTAATTTAGCTGATTCTGGTATAGTTTGTTATAATTTTTAGCATTTTATTGTAATTTTAAAGTGATTGGGCTTAGTTTGTTGCTGTAAAGTGTAGTTGGGTTGATTTTTGATAGCCGAAGTAATTTAGGTGAGTTTGGCATAGTTTGCTATGGTTAGTAGCATTTTTTTGTAATTTAAAAGTGATTGGGTTTAGTTTGTTGTGGTAGGGGTTAGTTGGTGATGATTTAGAGTAGCCAAAGTAATTTAGGTGAGTCTGGCATAGTTTGTTATGATTTGTACACCTTTTTTTGTAATTTTAAGATGATATGGTTTGGTTTGTTGTGGTAAGGGATAGTTGGGGGTGATTTACGGTAGCCGAAGTAATTTAGGTGATTCTGGTATAGTTTGTTATGATTTTTAGCATTTTTTGTATTTTTAAAGTGATTGGTCTTAGTTTGTTGCTGTAAAGTGTAGTTGGGGGTGATTTTTGATAGCCGAAGTAATTTAGGTGAGTTAGGCATAGTTTGCTATGGTTAGTAGCATTTTTTTGTAATTTAAAAGTGATTGGGTTTAGTTTGTTGTGGTAAGGGTTAGTTGGTGATGATTTAGAGTAGCCGAAGTAATTTAGGTGAGTCTAGCATAGTTTGTTATGATTTGTACACCTTTTTTGTAATTTTAAGATGATATGGTTTGGTTTGTTGTGGTAAGGGATAGTTGAGGGTGATTTACGGTAGCCGAAGTAATTTAGGTGATTCTGGTACAGTTTGTGATGATTTTTAGCATTTTTTTGTAATTTTAAAGTGATTGGGCATAGTTTGTTGCTGTAAAGTGTAGTTGGGGGTGATTTTTGATAGCCGAAGTAATTTATCTGAGTTTGGCATAGTTTGCTATGGTTAGTAGCATTTTTTTGTAATTTAAAATTGATTGGGTTTAGTTTGTTGTGGTAAGGGTTGGTTGGTGATGATTTATGGTATCCGATGTAATTTAGGTGAGTTTGGCATAGTTTGCTATCGTTAGTAGCATTTTTTTGTAATTTAAAAGTGATTAGGTTTAGTTTGTTGTGGTAAGGGTTAGTTGGTGATGATTTAGAGTAGCCGAAGTAATTTAGGTGAATCTGGCATAGTTTGTTATGATTTGTACACCTTTTTTTGTAATTTTAAGATGATATAGTTTGGTTTGTTGTGGTAAGGGATAGTTGGGGGTGATTTACGGTAGCCGAAGTAATTTAGGTGATTCTGGTATAGTTTGTTATGATTTTTAAAATTTTTTTGTAATTTTAAAGTGATTGGGCTTAGTTTGTTGCTGTAAAGTGTAGTTGGGGGTGATTTTTGATAGCCGAAGTAATTTAGGTGATTCTGGTATAGTTTGTTATGATTTTTAGAATTTTTTTGTAATTTTAAAGTGATTGGGCTTAGTTTGTTGCTGTAAAGTGTAGTTGGTGGTGATTTTTGATAGCCGAAGTAATTTAGGTGAGTATGGCATAGTTTGCTATGGTTAGTAGCATGTTTTTGTAATTTAAAGGTGATTGGGTTTAGTTTGTTGTGGTAAGGGTTAGTTGGTGATGATTTAGAGTAGCCGAAGTAATTTGGGTAAGTCTGGCATAGTTTGTTATGATTTGTACACCTTTTTTTGTAATTTTAAGATGATATGGTTTGGTTTGTTGTGGTAAGGGATAGTTGGGGGTGATTTACGGTAGCCGAAGTAATTTAGGTGATTCAGGTGTAGTTTGTTATGATTTTTAGCATTTTTTTGTAACTTTAAAGTGATTGGGCTTAGTTTGTTGCTGTAAAGTGTAGTTGGGGGTGATTTTTGAAAGCCGAAGTAATTTAAATAAGTTTTGCATAGTTTGCTATGGTTAGTAGCTTTTTTTTGTAATTTAAAAGTGATTTGGTTTAGTTTGTTGTGGTAAGGGTTAGTTGGTGATGATTTAAATTAGCCGAAGTAATTTAGGTGAGTCTAGCATAGTTTGTTATGATTTGTACACCTTTTTTGTAATTTTAAGATGATATGGTTTGGTTTGTTGTGGTAAGGGATAGTTGGGGGTGATTTACGGTAGCCGAACTAATTTAGGTGATTCTGGTCTAGTTTGTTATGATTTTTAGCATTTTTTTGTAATTTTAAAGTGATTGGGTTTAGTTTGTTGCTGTAAAGTGTAGTTGGGGGTGATTTTTGATAGCCGAAGTAATTTAGGTGAGTTTGGCATAGTTTGCTAAGGTTAGTAGCATTTTTTTGTAATTTAAAAGTGATTGGGTTTAGTTTGTTGTGGTAAGGTTTAGTTGGTGATGATTTAGTGTAGCCGAAGTAATTTAGGTGAGTCTGGCATAGTTTGTTATGATTTGTACACCTTTTTTTTTAATTTTAAGATGATATGGTTTGGTTTGTTGTGGTAAGGGATAGTTGGGGGTGATTTACGGTAGCCGAAGTAATTTAGGTGATTCTGGTATAGTTTGTTTTGATTTTTAGCATTTTTTTGTATTTTTAAAGTGATTGGGCTTAGTTTGTTGCTGTAAAGTGTAGTTGGGGGTGATTTTTGATAGCCGAAGTAAATTAGGTGAGTTTGACAAAGTTTGCTATGGTTAGTAGCATTTTTTTGTAATTTAAAAGTGATTGGGTTTAGTTTGTTGTGGTAAGGGTTAGTTGGTGATGATTTAGAGTAGCCGAAGTAATTTAGGTGAGTCTGGCATAGTTTGTTATGATTTGTACACCTTTTTTTGTAATTTAAAATGATATGGTTTGGTTTGTTGTGGTAAGGGATAGTTGGGGGCGATTTACGGTAGCCGAAGTAATTTAGGTGATTCTGGTATAGTTTGTTATAATTTTTAGCATTTTATTGTAATTTTAAAGTGATTGGGCTTAGTTTGTTGCTGTAAAGTGTAGTTGGGGGTGATTTTTGATAGCCGAAGTAATTTAGGTGAGTTTGGCATAGTTTGCTATGGTTAGTAGCATTTTTTTGTAATTTAAAAGTGATTGGGTTTAGTTTGTTGTGGTAGGGGTTAGTTGGTGATGATTTAGAGTAGCCAAAGTAATTTAGGTGAGTCTGGCATAGTTTGTTATGATTTGTACACCTTTTTTTGTAATTTTAAGATGATATGGTTTGGTTTGTTGTGGTAAGGGATAGTTGGGGGTGATTTACGGTAGCCGAAGTAATTTAGGTGATTCTGGTATAGTTTGTTATGCTTTTTAGCATTTTTTTGTAATTTTAAAGTGATTGGGCTTAGTTTATTGCTGTAAAGTTTAGTTGGGGGTGATTTTTGATAGCCGAAGTAATTTAGGTGAGTTTGGCATAGTTTGCTATAGTTAGTAGCATTTTTTTGTAATTTAAAATTAATTGGATTTAGTTTGTTGTGGTAAGGGTTAGTTGGTGATGATTTAAAGTAGCCGAAGTAATTTAGGTGAGTCTGGCATAGTTTGTTATGATTTGAACACCTTTTTTTGTAATTTTAAGATGATATGGTTTGGTTTGTTGTGGTAAGGGATAATTGGGGGTGATTTACGGTACCCGAAGTAATTTAGGTCATTCTGGTATAGTTTGTTATGATTTTTAGCATTTTTTTGTAATTTTAAAGTGATTGGTCTTAGTTTGTTGCTGTAATGTGTAGTTGGAAGTGATTTTTAAGAACTGAAGTAATTTAGGTGAGTTTGGCATAGTTTGCTATGGTTAGTAGCATTTTTGTGTAATTTAAAAGTGATTGGGTTTAGTTTGTTGTGGTAAGGGTTAGTTGGTGATGATTTAGAGTAGCCGAAGTAATTTAGGTGAGTCTGGCATAGTTTGTTATGATTTGTACACCTTTTTTTGTAATTTTAAGATGATATGGTTTGGTTTGTTGTGGTAAGGGATAGTTGGGGGTGATTTACGGTAGCCGAAGTAATTTAGGTGATTCTGGTATAGTTTGTTATGATTTTTAGCATTTTTTTGTAATTTTAAAGTGATTGGGCTTAGTTTGTTGCTGTAAAGTGTAGTTGGAGGTGTTTTTTGATAGCCGAAGTGATTTAGGTAAGTTTGGCATAGTTTGCTATGGTCAGTAGCATTTTTTTGTAATTTAAAAGTGACTGGGTTTAGTTTGTTGTGGTAAGGGTTAGTTGGTGATGATTTAAAGTTGCCGAAGTAATTTAGGTGAGTCTAGCATAGTTTGTTATGATTTGTACACCTTTTTTGGTAATTTTAAGATGATATGGTTTGGTTTGTTGTGGTAAGGGATAGTTGGGTTGATTTACGGTGCCTGAAGTAGTTTAGGTGATTCTGGTATAGTTTGTTATGATTTTTAGCATTTTTTTGTAATTTTATAGTGATTGGGCTTAGTTTGTTGCTGTAAAGTGTAGTTGGGGGTGATTTTTGATAGCCGAAGTAATTTAGGTGAGTTTGGCATAGTTTGCTATGGTTAGTAGCATTTTTTTGTAATTTTAAAGTGATTGGGCTTAGTTTGTTGCTGTAAAGTCTAGTTGGGGGTGATTTTTGATAGCCGAAGTAATTTAGGTGAGTTTGGCATAGTTTGCTATGGTTAGTAGCATTTTTTTGTAATTTAAAAGTGATTGGGTTTAGTTTGTTGTGGTAAGGGTTAGTTGGTGATGATTTAAAGTAGCCGAAGTAATTTAGGTGAGTCTAGCATAGTTTGTTATGATTTGTACACCTTTTTTTGTAATTTTAAGATGATATGGTTTGGTTTGTTGTGGTAAGGGATAGTTGGGTTGATTTACGGTAGCCGAAGTAATTTAGGTGATTCAGGTATAGTTTGTTATGATTTTTAGCATTTTTTTGTCATTTTAAAGTAATTGGGCTTAGTTTGTTGCTGTAAAGTGTAGTTGGGGGTGATTTTTGATAGCCGAAGTAATTTAGGTGAGTTTGGCATAGTTTGCTATGGTTAGTAGAATTTTTTTGTAATTTAAAAGTGATTGGGTTTAGTTTGTTGTGGTAAGGGTTAGTTGGTGATGATTTAGAGTAGCCGAAGTAATTTAGGTGAGTCTGGCATAGTTTGTTATGATTTGTACAGCTTTTTTTGTAATTTTAAGATGATATGGTTTGGTTTGTTGTGGTAAGGGATAGTTGGGGGTGATTTACGGTAGCCGAAGTAATTTAGGTAATTCTGGTATGGTTTGTAATGATTTTTAGCATTTTTTTGTAATTTTAAAGTTATTGGGCTTAGTTTGTTGCTGTAAAGTGTGGTTGGGGGTGATTTTTGATAGCCGAAGTAATTTAGGTGAGTTTGGCATAGTTTGCTATGGTAAGTAGCATTTTTTTGTAATTTAAAAGTGATTGGGTATAGTTTGTTGTGGTAAGGGTTAGTTGGTGATGGTTTAGAGTAGCCGAAGTAATTTAGGTGAGTCTGGCATAGTTTGTTATGATTTGTACACCTTTTTTTGTAATTTTAAGATGATATGGTTTGGTTTGTTGTGGTAAGAGATAGTTGGGGGTGATTTACGGTAGCCGAAGTAATTTAGGTGTTTCTGGTATAGTTTGTTATAATTTTTAGCATTTTTTTGCAATTTTAAAGTGATTGTGCTTAGTTTGTTGCTGTAAAGTGTAGTTGGGGGTGATTTTTGATCGCCGAAGTAATTTAGGTGAGTTTGGCATAGTTTGCTATGGTTAGTAGCATTTTTTTGTAATTTAAAATTGATTGGGTTTAGTTTGTTGTAGTAAGGGTTAGTTGGTGATAATTTATGGTAGCCGAAGTAATTTAGGTGAGTTTGGCATAGTTTGCTAGGGTTAGTAGCATTTTTTTGTAATTTAAAAGTGATTGGGTTTAGTTTGTTGTGGTAAGGGTTAGTTGGTGATGATTTAGAGTAGCCGAAGTAATTTAGGTGAGTCTGGCATAGTTTGTTATGATTTGTACACCTTTTTTTGTAATTTAAAATGATATGGTTTGGTTTGTTGTGGTAAGGGATAGTTGGGGGCGATTTACGGTAGCCGAAGTAATTTAGGTGATTCTGGTATAGTTTGTTATAATTTTTAGCATTTTATTGTAATTTTAAAGTGATTGGGCTTAGTTTGTTGCTGTAAAGTGTAGTTGGGGGTGATTTTTGATAGCCGAAGTAATTTAGGTGAGTTTGGCATAGTTTGCTATGGTTAGTAGCATTTTTTTGTAATTTAAAAGTGATTGGGTTTAGTTTGTTGTGGTAGGGGTTAGTTGGTGATGATTTAGAGTAGCCAAAGTAATTTAGGTGAGTCTGGCATAGTTTGTTATGATTTGTACACCTTTTTTTGTAATTTTAAGATGATATGGTTTGGTTTGTTGTGGTAAGGGATAGTTGGGGGTGATTTACGGTAGCCGAAGTAATTTAGGTGATTCTGGTATAGTTTGTTATGCTTTTTAGCATTTTTTTGTAATTTTAAAGTGATTGGGCTTAGTTTATTGCTGTAAAGTTTAGTTGGGGGTGATTTTTGATAGCCGAAGTAATTTAGGTGAGTTTGGCATAGTTTGCTATAGTTAGTAGCATTTTTTTGTAATTTAAAATTAATTGGATTTAGTTTGTTGTGGTAAGGGTTAGTTGGTGATGATTTAAAGTAGCCGAAGTAATTTAGGTGAGTCTGGCATAGTTTGTTATGATTTGAACACCTTTTTTTGTAATTTTAAGATGATATGGTTTGGTTTGTTGTGGTAAGGGATAATTGGGGGTGATTTACGGTACCCGAAGTAATTTAGGTCATTCTGGTATAGTTTGTTATGATTTTTAGCATTTTTTTGTAATTTTAAAGTGATTGGGCTTAGTTTGTTGCTGTAATGTGTAGTTGGAAGTGATTTTTAAGAACTGAAGTAATTTAGGTGAGTTTGGCATAGTTTGCTATGGTTAGTAGCATTTTTGTGTAATTTAAAAGTGATTGGGTTTAGTTTGTTGTGGTAAGGGTTAGTTGGTGATGATTTAGAGTAGCCGAAGTAATTTAGGTGAGTCTGGCATAGTTTGTTATGATTTGTACACCTTTTTTTGTAATTTTAAGATGATATGGTTTGGTTTGTTGTGGTAAGGGATAGTTGGGGGTGATTTACGGTAGCCGAAGTAATTTAGGTGATTCTGGTATAGTTTGTTATGATTTTTAGCATTTTTTTGTAATTTTAAAGTGATTGGGCTTAGTTTGTTGCTGTAAAGTGTAGTTGGAGGTGTTTTTTGATAGCCGAAGTGATTTAGGTAAGTTTGGCATAGTTTGCTATGGTCAGTAGCATTTTTTTGTAATTTAAAAGTGACTGGGTTTAGTTTGTTGTGGTAAGGGTTAGTTGGTGATGATTTAAAGTTGCCGAAGTAATTTAGGTGAGTCTAGCATAGTTTGTTATGATTTGTACACCTTTTTTGGTAATTTTAAGATGATATGGTTTGGTTTGTTGTGGTAAGGGATAGTTGGGTTGATTTACGGTGCCTGAAGTAGTTTAGGTGATTCTGGTATAGTTTGTTATGATTTTTAGCATTTTTTTGTAATTTTATAGTGATTGGGCTTAGTTTGTTGCTGTAAAGTGTAGTTGGGGGTGATTTTTGATAGCCGAAGTAATTTAGGTGAGTTTGGCATAGTTTGCTATGGTTAGTAGCATTTTTTTGTAATTTTAAAGTGATTGGGCTTAGTTTGTTGCTGTAAAGTCTAGTTGGGGGTGATTTTTGATAGCCGAAGTAATTTAGGTGAGTTTGGCATAGTTTGCTATGGTTAGTAGCATTTTTTTGTAATTTAAAAGTGATTGGGTTTAGTTTGTTGTGGTAAGGGTTAGTTGGTGATGATTTAAAGTAGCCGAAGTAATTTAGGTGAGTCTAGCATAGTTTGTTATGATTTGTACACCTTTTTTTGTAATTTTAAGATGATATGGTTTGGTTTGTTGTGGTAAGGGATAGTTGGGTTGATTTACGGTAGCCGAAGTAATTTAGGTGATTCAGGTATAGTTTGTTATGATTTTTAGCATTTTTTTGTAATTTTAAAGTAATTGGGCTTAGTTTGTTGCTGTAAAGTGTAGTTGGGGGTGATTTTTGATAGCCGAAGTAATTTAGGTGAGTTTGGCATAGTTTGCTATGGTTAGTAGAATTTTTTTGTAATTTAAAAGTGATTGGGTTTAGTTTGTTGTGGTAAGGGTTAGTTGGTGATGATTTAGAGTAGCCGAAGTAATTTAGGTGAGTCTGGCATAGTTTGTTATGATTTGTACAGCTTTTTTTGTAATTTTAAGATGATATGGTTTGGTTTGTTGTGGTAAGGGATAGTTGGGGGTGATTTACGGTAGCCGAAGTAATTTAGGTAATTCTGGTATGGTTTGTAATGATTTTTAGCATTTTTTTGTAATTTTAAAGTTATTGGGCTTAGTTTGTTGCTGTAAAGTGTGGTTGGGGGTGATTTTTGATAGCCGAAGTAATTTAGGTGAGTTTGGCATAGTTTGCTATGGTAAGTAGCATTTTTTTGTAATTTAAAAGTGATTGGGTATAGTTTGTTGTGGTAAGGGTTAGTTGGTGATGATTTAGAGTAGCCGAAGTAATTTAGGTGAGTCTGGCATAGTTTGTTATGATTTGTACACCTTTTTTTGTAATTTTAAGATGATATGGTTTGGTTTGTTGTGGTAAGAGATAGTTGGGGGTGATTTACGGTAGCCGAAGTAATTTAGGTGTTTCTGGTATAGTTTGTTATAATTTTTAGCATTTTTTTGCAATTTTAAAGTGATTGTGCTTAGTTTGTTGCTGTAAAGTGTAGTTGGGGGTGATTTTTGATCGCCGAAGTAATTTAGGTGAGTTTGGCATAGTTTGCTATGGTTAGTAGCATTTTTTTGTAATTTAAAATTGATTGGGTTTAGTTTGTTGTAGTAAGGGTTAGTTGGTGATAATTTATGGTAGCCGAAGTAATTTAGGTGAGTTTGGCATAGTTTGCTATGGTTAGTAGCATTTTTTTGTAATTTAAAAGTCATTGGGTTTAGTTTGTTGTGGTAAGGGTTAGTTGGTGATGATTTAGAGTAGCCGAAGTAATTTAGGTGAGTCTGGCATAGTTTGTTATGATTTGTACACCTTTTTTGTTATTTTTAAGATGATATGGTTTGGTTTGTTGTGGTAAGGGATAGTTGGGGGTTATTTACGGTCGCCGAAGTAATTTAGGTGATTCTGGTATAGTTTGTTATTATTTTTTTGTAATTTTAAAGTGATTGGGCTTAGTTTATTGCTGTAAAGTGTAGTTGGGGGTGATTTTTGATAGCCGAAGTAATTTAGGTGAGTTTGGCATAGTTTGCTATGGTTAGTAGCATTTTTTTGTAATTTAAAACTGATTGGGTTTAGTTTGTTGTGGTAAGGGTTAGTTGGTGATAATTTATGGTAGCCGAAGTAATTTAGGTGAGTTTAGCATAGTTTGTTATGATTTGTACACCTTTTTTTGTAATTTTAAGATGATATAGTTTGGTTTGTTGTGGTAAGGGATAGTTGGGAGTGATTTACGGTAGCCGAAGTAATTTAGGTGATTCTGGTAGTTTGTTATGATTTTTAGCATTTTTTTGTAATTTTAAAGTGATTGGGCTTAATTTGTTGCTGTAAAGTGTAGTTGAGGGTAATTTTTGATAGCCGAAGTAATTTAGGTGAGTTTGGCATAGTTTGCTATGTTTAGTAGCATTTTTTTGTAATTTAAAAGTGATTGGGTTTAGTTTGTTGTGGTAAGGGTTAGTTGGTGATGATTTATGGTAGCCGAAGTAATTTAGGTGAGTTTGGCATAGTTTGTTATGATTTGTACACCTTTTTTAGTAATTTTAAGATGATATCGTTTGGTTTGTTGTGGTAAGGGATAGTTGGGGGTGATTTACGGTAGCCGAAGTAATTTAGGTGATTCTGGTATAGTTTGTTATGATTCTTAGCAGTTTTTTGTAATTTTAAAGTGATTGGGCTTAGTTTGTTGCTGTAAAGTGTAGTTGGAGGTGATTTTTGATTGCCGAAGTAATTTGGGTGAGTTTGGCATAGTTTGCTATGGTTAGTAGCATTTTTTGTAATTTAAAAGTGATTGGGTTTAGTTTGTTGTGGTAAGGGTTAGTTGGGGGTGATTTACGATAGCCGAAGTAATTTAGGTGATTCTGGTATAGTTTGTTATAATTTCTAGCATTTTTTTGTAATTTTAAAGTGATTGGGTTTAGTTTGTTGTGGTAAGGGTTAGTTGGGGGTGATTTACGATAGCCGAAGTAATTTAGGTGATTCTGGTATAGTTTGTTATGATTCTTAGCATTTTTTTGTAATTTTAAAGTGATTGGGCTTAGTTTGTTGCTGTAAAGTGTAGTTGGGGGTGATTGTTGATAGCCGAAGTAATTTGGGTGAGTTTGGCATAGTTTGCTATGGTTAGTAGCATTTTTTGTAATTTAAAAGTGATTGGGTTTAGTTTGTTGTGGTAAGGGTTAGTTGGGGGTGATTTACGATAGCCGAAGTAATTTAGGTGATTCTGGTATAGTTTGTTATGATTTTTAGCATTTTTTTGTAATTTTAAAGTGATTGGGCTTAGTTTGTTGTGGTAAGGGTTAGTTGGTGATGATTTATGGTAGCCGAAGTAATTTAGGTGAGTCTGGCATAGTTTGTTATGATTTGTACACCTTTTTTTGTAATTTTAAGATGATATGGTTTGGTTTGTTGTGGTAACGGTTAGTTGGGGGTGATTTACGGTAGCCGAAGTAATTTAGGTGATTCTGGTATAGTTTGTTATAATTTTTAGCATTTTTTTGTAATTTTAAAGTGATTGGGCTTAGTTTGTTGTGGTAAGGGTTAGTTGGTGATGATTTATGGTAGCCGAAGTAATTTAGGTGAGTTTGGCATAGTTTGCTATGGTTAGTAGCATTTTTTTGTAATTTAAAAGTGATTGGGTTTAGTTTGTTGTGGTAAGGGTTAGTTGGTGATGATTTAGAGTAGCCGAAGTAATTTGGGTGAGTCTGGCATAGTTTGTTATGCTTTGTACATCTTTTTTTGTAATTTTAAGATGATATGGTTTGGTTTGTTGTGGTAAGGGATAATTGGGGGTGATTTACGGTAGCCGAAGTAATTTAGGTGATTCTGGTATAGTTTGTTGAGATTTTTAGCATTTTTTTGTAATTTTAAAGTGATTGGGTTTAGTTTGTTGCTGTAAAGTGTAGTTGGGGGTGATTTTTGATAGCCGAAGTAATTTAGGTGAGTTTGGCATAGTTTGCTAAGGTTAGTAGCATTTTTTTGTAATTTAAAAGTGATTGGGTTTAGTTTGTTGTGGTAAGGGTTAGTTGGTGATGATTTAGTGTAGCCGAAGTAATTTAGGTGAGTCTGGCATAGTTTGTTATGATTTGTACACCTTTTTTTTAATTTTAAGATGATATGGTTTGGTTTGTTGTGGTAAGGGATAGTTGGGGATGATTTACGGTAGCCGAAGTAATTTAGGTGATTCTGGTATAGTTTGTTTTGATTTTTAGCATTTTTTTGTATTTTTAAAGTGATTGGGCTTAGTTTGTTGCTGTAAAGTGTAGTTGGGGGTGATTTTTGATAGCCGAAGTAAATTAGGTGAGTTTAACAAAGTTTGCTATGGTTAGTAGCATTTTTTTGTAATTTAAAAGTGATTGGGTTTAGTTTGTTGTGGTAAGGGTTAGTTGGTGATGATTTAGAGTAGCCGAAGTAATTTAGGTGAGTCTGGCATAGTTTGTTATGATTTGTACACCATTTTTTGTAATTTTAAGATGATATGGTTTGGTTTGTTGTGGTAAGAGATAGTTGGGGGCGATTTACGGTAGCCGAAGTAATTTAGGTGATTCTGGTATAGTTTGTTATAATTTTTAGCATTTTATTGTAATTTTAAAGTGATTGGGCTTAGTTTGTTGCTGTAAAGTGTAGTTGGGGGTGATTTTTGATAGCCGAAGTAATTTAGGTGAGTTTGGCATAGTTTGCTATGGTTAGTAGCATTTTTTTGTAATTTAAAAGTGATTGGGTTTAGTTTGTTGTGGTAGGGGTTAGTTGGTGATGATTTAGAGTAGCCAAAGTAATTTAGGTGAGTCTGGCATAGTTTGTTATGATTTGTACACCTTTTTTTGTAATTTTAAGATGATATGGTTTGGTTTGTTGTGGTAAGGGATAGTTGGGGGTGATTTACGGTAGCCGAAGTAATTTAGGTGATTCTGGTATAGTTTGTTTTGATTTTTAGCATTTTTTTGTATTTTTAAAGTGATTGGGCTTAGTTTGTTGCTGTAAAGTGTAGTTGGGGGTGATTTTTGATAGCCGAAGTAATTTAGGTGAGTTAGGCATAGTTTGCTATGGTTAGTAGCATTTTTTTGTAATTTAAAAGTGATTGGGTTTAGTTTGTTGTGGTAAGGGTTAGTTGGTGATGATTTAGAGTAGCCGAAGTAATTTAGGTGAGTCTAGCATAGTTTGTTATGATTTGTACACCTTTTTTGTAATTTTAAGATGATATGGTTTGGTTTGTTGTGGTAAGGGATAGTTGAGGGTGATTTACGGTAGCCGAAGTAATTTAGGTGATTCTGGTACAGTTTGTGATGATTTTTAGCATTTTTTTGTAATTTTAAAGTGATTGGGCATAGTTTGTTGCTGTAAAGTGTAGTTGGGGGTGATTTTTGATAGCCGAAGTAATTTATCTGAGTTTGGCATAGTTTGCTATGGTTAGTAGCATTTTTTTGTAATTTAAAATTGATTGGGTTTAGTTTGTTGTGGTAAGGGTTGGTTGGTGATGATTTATGGTAGCCGATGTAATTTAGGTGAGTTTGGCATAGTTTGCTATCGTTAGTAGCATTTTTTTGTAATTTAAAAGTGATTAGGTTTAGTTTGTTGTGGTAAGGGTTAGTTGGTGATGATTTAGAGTAGCCGAAGTAATTTAGGTGAATCTGGCATAGCTTGTTATGATTTGTACACCTTTTTTTGTAATTTTAAGATGATATGGTTTGGTTTGTTGTGGTAAGGGATAGTTGGGAGTGATTTACGGTAGCCGAAGTAATTTAGGTGATTCTGGTATAGTTTGTTATTATTTTTAGAATTTTTTTGTAATTTTAAAGTGATTGGGCTTAGTTTGTTGCTGTAAAGTGTAGTTGGGGGTGATTTTTGATAGCCGAAGTAATTTAGGTGATTCTGGTATAGTTTGTTATGATTTTCAGAATTTTTTTGTAATTTTAAAGTGATTGGGCTTAGTTTGTTGCTGTAAAGTGTAGTTGGTGGTGATTTTTGATAGCCGAAGTAATTTAGGTGAGTTTGGCATAGTTTGCTATGGTTAGTAGCATGTTTTTGTAATTTAAAAGTGATTGGGTTTAGTTTGTTGTGGTAAGGGTTAGTTGGTGATGATTTAGAGTAGCCGAAGTAATTTGGGTAAGTCTGGCATAGTTTGTTATGATTTGTACACCTTTTTTTGTAATTTTAAGATGATATGGTTTGGTTTGTTGTGGTAAGGGATAGTTGGGGGTGATTTACGGTAGCCGAAGTAATTTAGGTGATTCAGGTATAGTTTGTTATGATTTTTAGCATTTTTTTGTAACTTTAAAGTGATTGGGCTTAGTTTGTTGCTGTAAAGTGTAGTTGGGGGTGATTTTTGAAAGCCGAAGTAATTTAAATAAGTTTTGCATAGTTTGCTATGGTTAGTAGCTTTTTTTTGTAATTTAAAAGTGATTTGGTTTAGTTTGTTGTGGTAAGGGTTAGTTGGTGATGATTTAAATTAGCCGAAGTAATTTAGGTGAGTCTAGCATAGTTTGTTATGATTTGTACACCTTTTTTGTAATTTTAAGATGATATGGTTTGGTTTGTTGTGGTAAGGGATAGTTGGGGGTGATTTACGGTAGCCGAACTAATTTAGGTGATTCTGGTCTAGTTTGTTATGATTTTTAGCATTTTTTTGTAATTTTAAAGTGATTGGGTTTAGTTTGTTGCTGTAAAGTGTAGTTGGGGGTGATTTTTGATAGCCGAAGTAATTTAGGTGAGTTTGGCATAGTTTGCTAAGGTTAGTAGCATTTTTTTGTAATTTAAAAGTGATTGGGTTTAGTTTGTTGTGGTAAGGGTTAGTTGGTGATGATTTAGTGTAGCCGAAGTAATTTAGGTGAGTCTGGCATAGTTTGTTATGATTTGTACACCTTTTTTTTAATTTTAAGATGATATGGTTTGGTTTGTTGTGGTAAGGGATAGTTGGGGGTGATTTACGGTAGCCGAAGTAATTTAGGTGATTCTGGTATAGTTTGTTTTGATTTTTAGCATTTTTTTGTATTTTTAAAGTGATTGGGCTTAGTTTGTTGCTGTAAAGTGTAGTTGGGGGTGATTTTTGATAGCCGAAGTAATTTAGGTGAGTTTGGCATAGTTTGCTATGGTCAGTAGCATTTTTTTGTAATATAAAAGTGATTGGGTTTAATTTGTTGTGGTAAGGGTTAGTTGGTGATGATTTAGAGTAGCCGAAGTAATTTAGGTGAGTCTGGCATAGTTTGTTATGATTTGTACAACTTTTTTTGTAATTTTAAGATGATATGGTTTGGTTTGTTGTGGTAAGGGATAGTTGGGGGTGATTTACGGTAGCCGAAGTAATTTAGGTGATTCTGGTATAGTTTGTTATGATTTTTAGCATTTTTTTGTAATTTTAAAGTGATTGGGCTTAGTTTGTTGTGGTAAGGGTTAGTTGGTGATGATTTATGGTAGCCAAAGTAATTTAGGTGAGTTTGGCATAGTTTGCTATGGTTAGTAGCATTTTTTTGTAATTTAAAAGTGATTGGGTTTAGTTTGTTGTGGTAAGGGTTAGTTGGTGATGATATAGAGTAGCCGAAGTAATTTGGGTGAGTCTGGCATAGTTTGTTATGCTTTGTACATCTTTTTTTGTAATTTTAAGATGATATGGTTTGGTTTGTTGTGGTAAGGGATAATTGGGGGTGATTTACGGTAGCCGAAGTAATTTAGGTGATTCTGGTATAGTTTGTTGAGATTTTTAGCATTTTTTTGTATTTTTAAAGTGATTGGGCTTAGTTTGTTGCTGTAAAGTGTAGTTGGGGGTGATTTTTGATAGCCGAAGTAATTTAGGTGAGTTAGGCATAGTTTGCTATGGTTAGTAGCATTTTTTTGTAATTTAAATGTGATTGGGTTTAGTTTGTTGTGGTAAGGGTTAGTTGGTGATGATTTAGAGTAGCCGAAGTAATTTAGGTGAGTCTAGCATAGTTTGTTATGATTTGTACACCTTTTTTGTAATTTTAAGATGATATGGTTTGGTTTGTTGTGGTAAGGGATAGTTGAGGGTGATTTACGGTAGCCGAAGTAATTTAGGTGATTCTGGTACAGTTTGTCATGATTTTTAGCATTTTTTTGTAATTTTAAAGTGATTGGGCATAGTTTGTTGCTGTAAAGTGTAGTTGGGGGTGATTTTTGATAGCCGAAGTAATTTATCTGAGTTTGGCATAGTTTGCTATGGTTAGTAGCATTTTTTTGTAATTTAAAATTGATTGGGTTTAGTTTGTTGTGGTAAGGGTTGGTTGGTGATGATTTATGGTAGCCGATGTAATTTAGGTGAGTTTGGCATAGTTTGCTATCGTTAGTAGCATTTTTTTGTAATTTAAAAGTGATTGGGTTTAGTTTGTTGTGGTAAGGGTTGGTTGGTGATGATTTATGGTAGCCGATGTAATTTAGGTGAGTTTGGCATAGTTTGCTATTGTTAGTAGCATTTTTTTGTAATTTAAAAGTGATTAGGTTTAGTTTGTTGTGGTAAGGGTTAGTTGGTGATGATTTAGAGTAGCCGAAGTAATTTAGGTGAATCTGGCATAGTTTGTTATGATTTGTACACCTTTTTTTGTAATTTTAAGATGATATAGTTTGGTTTGTTGTGGTAAGGGATAGTTGGGGGTGATTTACGGTAGCCGAAGTAATTTAGGTGATTCTGGTATAGTTTGTTATGATTTTTAGAATTTTTTTGTAATTTTAAAGTGATTGGGCTTAGTTTGTTGCTGTAAAGTGTAGTTGGGGGTGATTTTTGATAGCCGAAGTAATTTAGGTGATTCTGGTATAGTTTGTTATGATTTTTAGAATTTTTTTGTAATTTTAAAGTGATTGGGCTTAGTTTGTTGCTGTAAAGTGTAGTTGGTGGTGATTTTTGATAGCCGAAGTAATTTAGGTGAGTTTGGCATAGTTTGCTATGGTTAGTAGCATGTTTTTGTAATTTAAAAGTGATTGAGTTTAGTTTGTTGTGGTAAGGGTTAGTTGGTGATAATTTAGAGTAGCCGAAGTAATTTGGGTAAGTCTGGCATAGTTTGTTATGATTTGTAAACCTTTTTTTGTAATTTTAAGATGATATGGTTTGGTTTGTTGTGGTAAGGGATAGTTGGGGGTGATTTACGGTAGCCGAAGTAATTTAGGTGATTCAGGTATAGTTTGTTATGATTTTTAGCATTTTTTTGTAACTTTAAAGTGATTGGGCTTAGTTTGTTGCTGTAAAGTGTAGTTGGGGGTGATTTTTGAAAGCCGAAGTAATTTAAATAAGTTTTGCATAGTTTGCTATGGTTAGTAGCTTTTTTTTGTAATTTAAAAGTGATTTGGTTTAGTTTGTTGTGGTAAGGGTTAGTTGGAGATGATTTAAATTAGCCGAAGTAATTTAGGTGAGTCTAGCATAGTTTGTTATGATTTGTACACCTTTTTTGTAATTTTAAGATGATATGGTTTGGTTTGTTGTGGTAAGGGATAGTTGGGGGTGATTTACGGTAGCCGAACTAATTTAGGTGATTCTGGTCTAGTTTGTTATGATTTTTAGCATTTTTTTGTAATTTTAAAGTGATTGGGTTTAGTTTGTTGCTGTAAAGTGTAGTTGGGGGTGATTTTTGATAGCCGAAGTAATTTAGGTGAGTTTGGCATAGTTTGCTAAGGTTAGTAGCATTTTTTTGTAATTTAAAAGTGATTGAGTTTAGTTTGTTGTGGTAAGTGTTAGTTGGTGATGATTTAGTGTAGCCGAAGAAATTTAGGTGAGTCTGGCATAGTTTGTTATGATTTGTACACCTTTTTTTTAATTTTAAGATGATATGGTTTGGTTTGTTGTGGTAAGGGATAGTTGGGGGTGATTTACGGTAGCCGAAGTAATTTAGGTGATTCTGGTATAGTTTGTTTTGATTTTTAGCATTTTTTTGTATTTTTAAAGTGATTGGGCTTAGTTTGTTGCTGTAAAGTGTAGTTGGGGGTGATTTTTGATAGCCGAAGTAATTTAGGTGAGTTTGGCATAGTTTGTTATGGTCAGTAGCATTTTTTTGTAATATAAAAGTGATTGGGTTTAATTTGTTGTGGTAAGGGTTAGTTGGTGATGATTTAGAGTAGCCGAAGTAATTTAGGTGAGTCTGGCATAGTTTGTTATGATTTGTACAACTTTTTTTGTAATTTTAAGATGATATGGTTTGGTTTGTTGTGGTAAGGGATAGTTGGGGGTGATTTACGGTAGCCGAAGTAATTTAGGTGATTCTGGTATAGTTTGTTATGATTTTTAGCATTTTTTTGTAATTTTAAAGTGATTGGGCTTAGTTTGTTGTGGTAAGGGTTAGTTGGTGATGATTTATGGTAGCCGAAGTAATTTAGGTGAGTTTGGCATAGTTTGCTATGGTTAGTAGCATTTTTTTGTAATTTAAAAGTGATTGGGTTTAGTTTGTTGTGGTAAGGGTTAGTTGGTGATGATATAGAGTAGCCGAAGTAATTTGGGTGAGTCTGGCATAGTTTGTTATGCTTTGTACATATTTTTTTGTAATTTTAAGATGATATGGTTTGGTTTGTTGTGGTAAGGGATAATTGGGGGTGATTTACGGTAGCCGAAGTAATTTAGGTGATTCTGGTATAGTTTGTTGAGATTTTTAGCAGTTTTTTGTAATTTTAAAGTGATTGGGCTTAGTTTGTTGCTGTAAAGTGTAGTTGGGCGTGATTTTTGATAGCCGAAGTAATTTAGGTTAGTTTGGCATAGTTTGCTATGGTTAGTAGCATTTTTTTGTAATTTAAAACTGATTGGGTTTAGTTTGTTGTGGTAAGGGTTAGTTGGTGATAATTTATGGTAGCCGAAGTAATTTAGGTGAGTTTAGCATAGTTTGTTATGATTTGTACACCTTTTTTTGTAATTTTAAGATGATATAGTTTGGTTTGTTGTGGTAAGGGATAGTTGGGAGTGATTTACGGTAGCCGAAGTAATTTAGGTGATTCTGGTAGTTTGTTATAATTTTTAGCATTTTTTTGTAATTTTAAAGTGATTGGGCTTAATTTGTTGCTGTAAAGTGTAGTTGAGGGTAATTTTTGATAGCCGAAGTAATTTAGGTGAGTTTGGCATAGTTTGCTATGTTTAGTAGCATTTTTTTGTAATTTAAAAGTGATTGGGTTTAGTTTGTTGTGGTAAGGGTTAGTTGGTGATGATTTAGAGTAGCCGAAGTAATTTAGGTGAGTCTGGCATAGTTTGTTATGATTTGTACACCTTTTTTTGTAATTTTAAGATATGGTTTGGTTTGTTGTGGTAACGGATAGTTGGGGGTGATTTACGGTAGCCGAAGTAATTTAGGTGATTCTGGTATAGTTTGTTATGATTCTTAGCATTTTGTTGTAATTTTAAAGTGATTGGGCTTAGTTTGTTGCTGTAAAGTGTAGTTGGGGGTGATTTTTGATAGCCGAAGTAATTTGGGTGAGTTTGGCATAGTTTGCTATAGTTAGTAGCATTTTTTGTAATTTAAAAGTGATTGGGTTTAGTTTGTTGTGGTAAGGGTTAGTTGGGGGTGATTTACGATAGCCGAAGTAATTTAGGTGATTCTGGTATAGTTTGTTATAATTTCTAGCATTTTTTTGTAATTTTAAAGTGATTGGGCTTAGTTTGTTGCTGTAAAGTGTAGTTGGGGGTAATTTTTGATACCCGAAGTAATTTAGGTGAGTTTGGCATAGTGTGTTATGGTTAGTAGCATTTTTTTGTAATTTAAAAGTGATTGGGTTCAGTTTGTTGTGGTAAGGGTTAGTTGGTGATGATTTAGAGTAGCCGAATAAATTTAGGTGAGTCTGGCATAGTTTGTTATGATTTGTACACCTTTTTTTGTAATTTTAAGATGATATGGTTTGGTTTGTTGTGGTAACGGATAGTTGGGGGTGATTTACGGTAGCCGAAGTAATTTAGGTGATTCTGGTATAGTTTGTTATGATTTTTAGCATTTTTTTGTAATTTTAAAGTGATTGGGCTTAGTTTGTTGTGGTAAGGGTTAGTTGGTGATGATTTATGGTAGCCGAAGTAATTTAGGTGAGTTTGGCATAGTTTGCTATGGTTAGTAGCATTTTTTTGTAATTTAAAAGTGATTGGGTTTAGTTTGTTGTGGTAAGCGTTAGTTGGTGATGATTTAGAGTAGCCGAAGTAATTTGGGTGAGTCTGGCATAGTTTGTTATGCTTTGTACATCTTTTTTTGTAATTTTAAGATGATATGGTTTGGTTTGTTGTGGTAAGGGATAATTGGGGGTGATTTACGGTAGCCGAAGTAATTTAGGTGATTCTGGTATAGTTTGTTGAGATTTTTAGCATTTTTTTGTAATTTTAAAGTGATTGGGCTTAGTTTGTTGCTGTAAAGTGTAGTTGGGCGTGATTTTTGATAGCCGAAGTAATTTAGGTGAGTTTGGCATAGTTTGCTATGGTTAGTAGCATTTTTTTGTAATTTAAAATTGATTGGGTTTAGTTTGTTGTGGTAAGGGTTAGTTGGTGATAATTTATGGTAGCCGAAGTAATTTAGGTGAGTTTGGCATAGTTTGTTATGATTTGTACACCTTTTTTTGTAATTTTAAGATGATATGGTTTGGTTTGTTGTGGTAAGGGATAGTTGGGAGTGATTTACGGTAGCCGAAGTAATTTAGGTGATTCTGGTATAGTTTGTTATGATTTTTAGCATTTTTTTGTAATTTTAAAGTGATTGGGCCTAATTTGTTGCTGTAAAGTGTAGTTGGGGGTGATTTTTGATAGCCGAAGTAATTTAGGTGATTCTGGTATAGTTTGTTATGATTTTTTTGTAATTTTAAAGTGATTGGGCTTAGTTTATTGCTGTAAAGTGTAGTTGGGGGTGATTTTTGATAGCCGAAGTAATTTAGGTGAGTTTGGCATAGTTTGCTATGGTTAGTAGCATTTTTTTGTAATTTAAAAGTGATTGGGTTTAGTTTGTTGTGGTAAGGGTTAGTTGGTGATGATTTAGAGTAGCCGAAGTAATTTAGGTGAGTCTGGCATAGTTTGTTATGATTTGTACACCTTTTTTTTTAATTTTAAGATGATATGGTTTGGTTTGTTGTGGTAAGAGATAGTTGGGGGTGATTTACGGTAGCCGAAGTAATTTAGGTGATTCTGGTACAGTTTGTTATGATTTTTAGCATTTTTTTGTAATTTTAAAGTGATTGGGCTTAGTTTGTTGCTGTAAAGTGTAGTTGGGGGTAATTTTTTTTTGTTTGGCATAGTTTGGCATAGTTTGCTATGGTTAGTAGCATTTTTTTGTAATTTAAAAGTGATTGGGTTTAGTTTGTTGTGGTAAGGGTTAGTTGGTGATGATTTAGAGTAGCCGAAGTAATTTAGGTGAGTCTGGCATAGTTTGTTATGATTTGTACACCTTTTTTTGTAATTTTAAGATGATATGGTTTGGTTTGTTGTGGTAAGGGATAGTTGGGGGTGATTTACGGTAGCCGAAGTAATTTAGGTAATTCTGGTATAGTTTGTTATGATTTTTAGCATTTTTTTGGAATTTTAAAGTGATTGGGCTTAGTTTGTTGCTGTAAAGTGTAGTTGGGGGTGATTTTTGATAGCCGAAGTAATTTAGGTGAGTTTGGCATAGTTTGCTATGGTTAGTAGTATTTTTTTGTAATTTAAAAATGATTGGGTTTAGTTTGTTGTGGTAAGGGTTAGTTGGTGATGATTTAGAGTAGCCGAAGTAATTTAGGTGAGTGTGGCATAGTTTGTTATGAATTGTACACCTTTTTTTGTAATTTTAAGATGATATGGTTTGGTTTGTTGTGGTAAGGGATAGTTGGGGGTGATTTACGGTTGCCGAAGTAATTTAGGTGATTCTGGTACAGTTTGTTATGATTTTTAGCATTTTTTTGTAATTTTAAAGTAATTGGGCTTAGTTTGTTGCTGTAAAGTGTAGTTGGGGGTGATTTTTGATAGCCAAAGTAATTTAGGTGAGTTTGGCATAGTTTGCTATGTTTAGTAGCATTTTTTTGTAATTTAAAAAATGATTGGGTTTAGTTTGTTGTGGTAAGGGTTAGTTGGTGATGATTTATGGTAGCCGAAGTAATTTAGGTGAGTTTGGCATAGTTTGCTATGGTTAGTAGCATTTTTTTGTAATTTAAAAGTGATTGGGTTTAGTTTGTTGTGGTAAGGGTTAGTTGGTGATGATTTAGATTAGCCGAAGTAATTTAGGTGAGTCTGGCATAGTTTGTTATGATTTGTACACCTTTTTTGTAATTATAAGATGATATGGTTTGGTTTGTTGTGGTAAGGGATAGTTGGGGGTGTTTTACGGTAGCCGAAGTAATTTAGGTGATTCTGGTATAGTTTGATATAATTTTTAGCATTTTTTTGTAATTTTAAAGTGATTGGGCTTAATTTGTTGCCGTAAAGTGTAGTTGGGTGTGATTTTTGATAGCCGAAGTAATTTGGGTGAGTTTGGCATAGTTTGCTATAGTTAGTAGCATTTTTTGTAATTTAAAAGTGATTGGGTTTAGTTTGTTGTGGTAAGGGTTAGTTGGGGGTGATTTACGATAGCCGAAGTAATTTAGGTGATTCTGATATAGTTTGTTATAATTTCTAGCATTTTTTTGTAATTTTAAAGTGATTGGGCTTAGTTTGTTGTGGTAAGGGTTAGTTGGTAATGATTTATGGTAGCCGAAGTAATTTAGGTGAGTTTGGCATAGTTTGCTATGGTTAGTAGCATTTTTTTGTAATTTAAAAGTGATTGTCTTTAGTTTGTTGTGGTAAGGTTTAGTTGGTGATGATTTAGAGTAGCCGAAGTAATTTGGGTGAGTCTGGCATAGTTTGTTATGATTTGTACACCTTTTTTTGTAATTTTAGGATGATATGGTTTGGTTTGTTGTGGTAAGGGATAGTTGGGGGTGATTTACGGTAGCCGAAGTAATTTAGGTGATTCTGGTATAGTTTGTTATGATTTTTCGCATTTTTTTGTAATTTTAAAGTGACTGGGCTTAGTTTGTTGTGGTAAGGGTTAGTTGGTAATGATTTATGGTAGCCGAAGTAATTTAGGTGAGTTTGGCATAGTTTGCTATGGTTAGTAGCATTTTTTTGTAATTTAAAAGTGATTGTCTTTAGTTTGTTTTGGTAAGGTTTAGTTGGTGATGATTTAGAGTAGCCGAAGTAATTTGGGTGAGTCTGGCATAGTTTGTTATGATTTGTACACCTTTTTTTGTAATTTTAAGATGAATTGGTTTAGTTTGTTGTGGTAAGGGATAGTTGGGGGTGATTTACGGTAGCCGAAGTAATTTAGGTGATTCTGGTATAGTTTGTTATGATTTTTAGCATTTTTTTGTAATTTTAAAGTGATTGGGCTTAGTTTGTTGCTGTAAGGTGTAGTTGGGGGTGATTTTTGATAGCCGAAGTAATTTAGGTGAGTTTGGCATAGTTTGCTATGGTTAGTAGCATTTTTTGTAATTTAAAAGTGATCGGGTTTAGTTTGTTGTGGTAAGGGTTAGTTGGTGATGATTTATGGTAACCGAAGTAATTTAGGTGAGTTTGGCCTAGTTTGCTATGGTTAGTAGCATTTTTTTGTAATTTAAAAGTGATAGGGTTTAGTTTGTTGTGGTAAGGGTTAGTTGGTGATGATTTAGAGTAGCCGAAGTAATTTAGTGAGTCTGGCATAATTTGTTATGATTTGTACACCTTTTTTTGTAATTTTAAGATGATATGGTTTGGTTTGTTGTGGTAAGGGATAGTTGGGGGTGATTTACGGTAGCCGAAGTAATTTAGGTTATTCTGGTATAGTTTGTTATGATTTTTAGCATTTTTTTGTAATTTTAAAGTGATTGTGCTTAGTTTGTTGCTGTAAAGTGTAGTTGGGGGTGATTTTTGATAGCCGAAGTAATTTAGGTGAGTTTGGCATAGTTTGCTATGGTTAGTAGCATTTTTTTGTAATTTAAATGTGATTGGGTTTAGTTTGTTGTGGTAAGGGTTAGTTGGTGATGATTTAGAGTAGCCGAAGTAATTTAGGTGAGTCTGGCATAGTTTGTTATGATTTGTACACTTTTTTTTGTAATTTTAAGATGATTTGGTGTGGTTTGTTGTGATAAGGGATAGTTGGGAGTGATTTACGGTAGCCGAAGTAATTTAGGTGATTCTGGTATAGTTTGTTATGATTTTTAGCATTCTTTTGTAATTTTAAAGTGATTGGGCTTAGTTTGTTGCTGTAAAGTGTAGTTGGGGGTGATTTTTGATAGTCGAAGTAATTTAGGTAAATTTGGCATAGTTTGCTATGGTTAGTAGCATTTTTTTGTAATTTAAAAGTGATTGGGTTTAGTTTGTTGTGGTAAGGGTTAGTTGGTGATGATTTAGAGTAGCCGAAGTAATTTAGGTGAGTCTGGCATAGTTTGTTATGATTTGTACACCTTTTTTTGTAATTTAAAGATGATATGGTTTGGTTTGTTGTGGTAAGGGATAGTTGGGGGTGATTTACGGTAGCCGAAGTAATTTAGGTGATTCTGGTATAGTTTGTTATGATTTTTAGCATTTTTTTGTAATTTTAAAGTGATTGGGCTTAGTTTGTTCCTGTAAAGTGTAGTTGGGGGTGATTTTTGATAGCCGAAGTAATTTAGGTGAGTTTGGCATAGTTTGCTATGGTTAGTAGCATTTTTTTTTAATTTAAAAGTGATTGGGTTTAGTTTGTTGTGGTAAGGGTTAGTTGGTGATGATTTAGAGTAGCCGAAGTAATTTAGGTAAGTCTGGCATAGTCTGTTATGATTTGTACACCTTTTTTTGTAATTTTAAGATGATATGGTTTGGTTTGTTGTGGTAAGGGATAGTTGGGGGTGATTTACGGTAGCCGAAGTAATTTAGGTGATTCTGGTATAGGTTGTTATGATTTTTAGCATTTTTTTGTAATTTTACAGTGATTGGACTTAGTTTGTTGCTGTAAAGTGTAGTTGGGGGTGATTTTTGATAGCCGAAGTAATTTAGGTGAGTTTGGCATAGTTTGCTATGGTTAGTAGCATTTTTTTGTAATTTAAAAGTGATTGGGTTTAGTTTGTTGTGGTAAGGGTTAGTTGGTGATGATTTAGAGTAGCCGAAGTAATTTAGGTGGGTCTGGCATAGTTTGTTATGATTTGTAAACTTTTTTTTGTAATTTTAAGATGATATGGTTTGGTTTGTTGTGGTAAGGGATAGTTGGGGGTGATTTACGGTAGCCGAAGTAATTTAGGTGATTCTGGTATAGTTTGTTATGATTTGTAGCATTTTTTTGTAATTTTAAAGTGATTGGGCTTAGTTTGTTGCTGTAAAGTGTAGTTGGGGGTGATTTTTGATAGCCGAAGTAATTTAGGTGAGTTTGGCATAGTTTGCTATGGTTAGTAGCATTTTTTGTAATTTAAAAGTGTTTGGGTTTAGTTTGTTGTGGTAAGGGTTAGTTGGTGATGATTTAGAGTAGCCGAAGTAATTTAAGTGAGTCTGGCATAGTTTGTTACGATTTGTACAACTTTTTTTGTAATTTTAATATGATATGGTTTGGTTTGTTGTGGTAAGGGATAGTTCGGGGTGATTTTTGATAGCCGAAGTAATTTAGGTGAGTTTGGCATAGTTTGCTATGGTTAGTAGCATTTTTTTGTAATTTAAAAGTTATTGGGTTCAGTTTGTTGTGGTAAGGGTTAGTTGGTGATGATTTATGGTAGCCGAAGTAATTTAGGTGAATTTGGCATAGTTTGCTATGGCTAGTAGCATTTTTTTGTAATTTAAAAGTGATTGGGTTTAGTTTGTTGTGGTAAGGGTTAGTTGGTGATGATTTAGAGTAGCCGAAGTAATTTAGGTGAGTCTGGCATAGTTTGTTATGATTTGTACACCTTTTTTGTAATTTTAAGATGATAAGGTTTGGTTTGTTGTGGTAAGGGATAGTTGGTGATGATTTAGAATAGCCGAAGTAATTTAGGTGAGTCTGGCATAGTTTGTTATGATTTGTACACCTTTTTTTGTAATTTTAAGATGATATGGTTTGGTTTGTTGTGGTAAGGGATAGTTGGGGGTGATTTACGGTAGCCGAAGTAATTTAGGTGATTCTGGTATAGTTTGTTATGATTTTTAGCATTTTTTTGTACTTTTAAAGTGATTGGGCTTAGTTTGTTGCTGTAAAGTGTAGTTGGGGGTGATTTTTGATAACCGAAGTAATTTAGGTGAGTTTGGCATAGTTTGCTATGGTTAGGTAGCATTTTTTTGTAATTTAAAAGTGATTGGGTTTAGTTTGTTGTGGTAAGGGTTAGTTGGTGATGATTTAGAGTAGCCGAAGTAATTTAGGTGGGTCTGGCATAGTTTGTTATGATTTGTAGACTTTTTTTTGTAATTTTAAGATGATATGGTTTGGTTTGTTGTGGTAAAAGATAGTTGGGGGTGATTTACGGTAGCCGAAGTAATTTAGGTGATTCTGGTATAGTTTGTTATGATTTTTAGCATTTTTTTGTAATTTTAAAGTGATTGGGCTTAGTTTGTTGCTGTAAGGTGTAGTTGGGGGTGATTTTTGTTAGCCGAAGTAATTTAGGTGAGTTTGGCATAGTTTGCTATGGTTAGTAGCATTTTTTGTAATTTAAAAGTGATCGGGTTTAGTTTGTTGTGGTAAGGGTTAGTTGGTGATGATTTATGGTAACCGAAGTAATTTAGGTGAGTTTGGCATAGTTTGCTATGGTTAGTAGCATTTTTTTGTAATTAAAAGTGATAGGGTT
Source organism: Eledona agricola (assembly GCA_964023215.1). Lineage (NCBI taxonomy): Eukaryota > Metazoa > Arthropoda > Insecta > Coleoptera > Tenebrionidae > Eledona > Eledona agricola. The sequence continues at coordinate 22,467,927 of OZ026854.1, forward strand.
TAGTTTGTTGTGGTAAGGGTTAGTTGGTGATGATTTAGAGTAGCCGAAGTAATTTAGTGAGTCTGGCATAGTTTGTTATGATTTGTACACCTTTTTTTGTAATTTTAAGATGATATGGTTTGGTTTGTTGTGGTAAGGGATAGTTGGGGGTGATTTACGGTAGCCGAAGTAATTTAGGTTATTCTGGTATAGTTTGTTATGATTTTTAGCATTTTTTTGTAATTTTGAAGTGATTGTGCTTAGTTTGTTGCTGTAAAGTGTAGTTGGGGGTGATTTTTGATAGCCGAAGTAATTTAGGTGAATTTGGCATAGTTTGCTATGGTTAGGTAGCATTTTTTTGTAATTTAAAAGTGATTGGGTTTAGTTTGTTGTGGTAAGGGTTAGTTGGTGATGATTTAGAGTAGCCGAATTAATTTAGGTGAGTCTGGCATAGTTTGTTATGATTTGTACACCTTTTTTTGTAATTTTAAGATGATATGGTTTGGTTTGTTGTGGTAAGGAATAGTTGGGGGTGATTTACGGTAGCCGAAGTAATTTAGGTGATTCTGGTATAGTTTGTTATGATTTTTAGCATTTTTTTGTAATTTTAAAGTGATTGGGCTTAGTTTGTTGCTGTAAAGTGTAGTTGGGGGTGATTTTTGATAGCCGAAGTAATTTAGGTGAGTTTGGCATAGTTTGCTAGGGTTGGTAGCATTTTTTTGTAATTTAAAAGTGATTGGGTTTAGTTTGTTGTGGTAAGGGTTAGTTGGTGATGATTTAGAGTAGCCCAAGTAACTTAGGTGAGTCTAGCATAGTTTGTTATGATTTGTACACCTTTTTTGTAATTTTAAGATGATATGGTTTGGTTTGTTGTGGTAAGGGATAGTTGGGGGTGATTTACGGTAGCCGAAGTAATTTAGGTGATTCAGGTATAGTTTGTTATGATTTTTTGCATTTTTTTGTAATTTTAAAGTGATTGGGCTTAGTTTGTTGCTGTAAAGTGCAGTTGGGGGTGATTTTTGATAGCCGAAGTAATTTAGATGAGTTTGGCATAGTTTGCTATGGTTAGTAGCATTTTTTTGTAATTTAAAAATGATTGGGTTTAGTTTGTTGTGGTAAGGGTTAGTTGGTGATGATTTATGGTAGCCGAAGTAATTTAGGTGAGTTGGGCATAGTTTGCTATGGTTAGTAGCATTTTTTTGTAATTTAAAAGTGATTGCGTTTAGTTTGTTGTGGTAAGGGTTAGTTGGTGATGATTTAGAGTAGCCGAAGTAATTTAGGTGAGTCTGGCATAGTTTGTTATGATTTGTACACCTATTTTTGTAATTTTAAGATGATATGGTTTGGTTTGTTGTGGTAAGGGATAGTTGGGGGTGATTTACGGTAGCCGAAGTAATTTAGGTGATTCTGGTATAGTTTGTTATGATTTTTAGCATTTTTTTGTACTTTTAAAGTGATTGGGCTTAGTTTGTTGCTGTAAAGTGTAGTTGGGGGTGATTTTTGATAGCCGAAGTAATTTAGGTGAGTTTGGCATAGTTTGCTAGGGTATGTAGCATTTTTTTGTAATTTAAAAGTGATTAAGTTTAGTTTGTTGCGGCAAGGGTTAGTTGGTGATGATTTAGAGTAGCCGAAGTAATTTAGGTGATTCTGGTATAGTTTGTTATAATTTTTAACATTTTTTTGTAATTTTAAAGTGATTGGGCTCAGTTTGTTGCTGTAAAGTGTAGTTGGGGGTGATTTTTGATAGCCGAAGTAATTTAGGTGAGTTTGGCATAGTTTGCTATGGTTAGTAGCATTTTTTTGTAATTTAAAAGTGATTGGGTTTAGTTTGTTGTGGTAAGGGTTAGTTGGTGATGATTTAGAGTAGCCGAAGTAATTTAGGTGAGTCTGGCATAGTTTGTTATAATTTGTACACCTTTTTTTGTAATTTTAAGATGATATGGTTTGGTTAGTTGTGGTAAGGGATAGTTAGGGGTGATTTACGGTAGCCGAAGTAACTTAGGTGAGTCTAGCATAGTGTGTTATGATTTGTAAATTTTTTTTGTAATTTTAAGATGATATGGTTTGGTTTGTTGTGGTAAGGGATAGTTGGGGGTGATTTACGGTAGCCGAAGTAATTTAGGTGATTCAGGTATAGTTTGTTATGATTTTTAACATTTTTTTGTAATTTTAAAGTGATTGGGCTTAGTTTGTTGCTGTAAAGTGTAGTTGGGTGTGATTTTTGATAGCCGAACTAATTTAGGTGAGTTTGGCATAGTTTGCGATGGTTAATAGCATTTTTTTGTAATTTAAAAGTGATTGGGTTTAGTTTGTTGTGGCAAGGGTTAGTTGGTGATGATTTAGAGTAGCCGAAGTAATTTAGGTGAGTCTGGCATAGTTTGTTATGATTTGTACACCTTTTTTTGTAATTTTAAGATGATATGGTTTGGTTTGTTGTGGTAAGGGATAGTTGGGGGTGATTTACGGTAGCCGAAGTAGTTTAGGTGATTCTGGTATAGTTTGTTATGATTTTTAACATTTTTTTGTAATTTTAAAGTGATTGGGGTTAGTTTGTTGCTGTAAAGTGTAGTTGGGGGTGATTTTTGATAGCCGAAGTAATTTAGGTGAGTTTGGCATAGTTTGCTATGGTTAGTAGCGTTTTTTTGTAATTTAAAAGTGATTGGGTTTAGTTTGTTGCGGCAAGGGTTAGTTGGTGATGATTTAGAGTAGCCGAAGTAATTTAGGTGATTCTGGTATAGTTTGTTATAAATTTTAGCATTTTTTGGTAATATTAAAGTGATTGGGCTTAGTTTGTTGCTGTAAAGTGTAGTTGGGGGTGATTTTTGATAGCAGAACTAATTTAGGTGAGTTTGGCATAGTTTGCTATGGTTAGTAGCATTTTTTTGTAATTTTAAAGTGATTGGGTTTAGTTTGTTGTGGTAAGGGTTAGTTGGTGATGATTTATGGTAGCCGAAGTAACTTAGGTGAGTTTGGCATAGTTTGCTATGGTTGGTAGCATTTTTTTGTAATTTAAAAATGATTGGGTTTAGTTTGTTGCGGCAAGGGTTAGTTGGTGATGATTTAGAGTAGCCGAAGTAATTTAGGTGATTCTGGTATAGTTTGTTATGATTTTTAACATTTTTTTGTAATTTTAAGATGATATGGTTTTGTTAGTTGTGGTAAGGGATAGTTAGGGGTGATTTACGGTAGCCGAAGTAACTTAGGTGAGTCTAGCATAGTTTGTTATGATTTGTACATTTTTTTTGTAATTTTAAGATGATAAGGTTTGGTTTGTTGTGGTAAGGGATAGTTGGGGGTGATTTACGTTAGCCAAAGTAATTTAGGTGATTCTGGTATAGTTTGTTATGATTTTTAGCATTTTTTTGTAATTTTAAAGTGATTGGGCTTAGTTTGTTGCTGTAAAGTGTAGTTGGGGGTGATTTTTGATAGCCGAAGTAATTTAGGTGAGTTTGGCATAGTTTGCTATGGTTAATAGCATTTTTTTGTAATTTAAAAGTGATTGGGTTTAATTTGTTGTGGTAAGGGTTAGTTGGTGATGATTTATGGTAGCCGAAGTAATTTAGGTGAGTTTGGCATAGTTTGCTATGGTTGGTAGCATTTTTTTGTAATTTAAAAGTGATTGGGTTTAGTTTGTTGCGGCAAGGGTTAGTTGGTGATGATTTAGAGTAGCCGAAGTAATTTAGGTGATTCTGGTATAGTTTGTTATGATTTTAAGCATTTTTTTGTATTTTAAAGTGATTGGGCTTAGTTTGTTGCTGTAAAGTGTAGTTGGGGGTGATTTTTGATAGCCGAAGTAATTTAGGTGAGATTGGCATAGTTTGCTATGGTTGGTTAGTAGCATTTTTTTGTAATTTAAAAGTGATTGGGTTTAGTTTGTTGTGGTAAGAATTAGTTGGTGATGATTTAGAGTAGCCGAAGTAATTTAGGTGAGTCTGGCATAGTTTGTTATGATTTGTACACCATTTTTTGTAATTTTAAGATGATATGGTTTGGTTTGTTGTGGTAAGGGATAGTTGGGGGTGATTTACGGTAGCCGAAGTAATTTAGGTGATTCTGGTATAGTTTGTTATGATTTGTACACCATTTTTTGTAATTTTAAGATGATATGGTTTGGTTTGTCGTGGTAAGGGATAGTTGGGGGTGATTTACGGTAGCCGAAGTAATTTAGGTGATTCTGGTATAGTTTGTTATAATTTTTAGCATTTTTTTGTAATTTTAAAGTGATTGGGCTTAGTTTGTTGCTGTAAAGTGTAGTTGGGGGTGATTTTTGATAGCCGAACTAATTTAGGTGACTTTGGCATAGTTTGCTATGGTTGGTAGCATTTTTTTGTAATTTAAAAGTGATTGGGTTTAGTTTGTTGCGGCAAGGGTTAGTTGGTGATGATTTAGAGTAGCCGAAGTAATTTAGGTGATTCTGGTATAGTTTGTTATAATTTTTAACATTTTTTTGTAATTTTAAAGTGATTGGGCTCAGTTTGTTGCTGTAAAGTGTAGTTGGGGGTGATTTTTGATAGCCGAAGTAATTTAGGTGAGTTTGGCATAGTTTGCTATGGTTGGTAGCATTTTTTTGTAATTTAAAAGTGATTGGGTTTAGTTTGTTGCGGCAAGGGTTAGTTGGTGATGATTTAGAGTAGCCGAAGTAATTTAGGTGATTCTGGTATAGTTTGTTATAATTTTTAACATTTTTTTGTAATTTTAAAGTGATTGGGCTCAGTTTGTTGCTGTAAAGTGTAGTTGGGGGTGATTTTTGATAGCCGAAGTAATTTAGGTGAGTTTGGCATAGTTTGCTATGGTTAGTAGCATTTGTTTGTAATTTAAAAGTGATTGGGTTTAGTTTGTTGTGGTAAGGGTTAGTTGGTGATGATTTAGAGTAGCCGAAGTAATTTAGGTGAGTCTGGCATAGTTTGTTATAATTTGTACACCTTTTTTTGTAATTTTAAGATGATATGGTTTGGTTAGTTGTGGTAAGGGATAGTTAGGGGTGATTTACGGTAGCCGAAGTAACTTAGGTGAGTCTAGCATAGTTTGTTATGATTTGTAAATTTTTTTTGTAATTTTAAGATGATATGGTTTGGTTTGTTGTGGTAAAGGATAGTTGGGGGTGATTTACGGTAGCCGAAGTAATTTAGGTGATTCAGGTATAGTTTGTTATGATTTTTAACATTTTTTTGTAATTTTAAAGTGATTGGGCTTAGTTTGTTGCTGTAAAGTGTAGTTGGGTGTGATTTTTGATAGCCGAACTAATTTAGGTGAGTTTGGCATAGTTTGCGATGGTTAATAGCATTTTTTTGTAATTTAAAAGTGATTGGGTTTAGTTTGTTGTGGTAAGGGTTAGTTGGTGATGATTTATGGTAGCCGAAGTAATTTAGGTGAGTTTGGCATAGTTTGCTATAGTTGGTAGCATTTTTTTGTAATTTAAAAGTGATTGGGTTAAGTTTGTTGTGGCAAGGGTTAGTTGGTGATGATTTAGAGTAGCCGAAGTAATTTAGGTAAGTCTGGCATAGTTTGTTATGATTTGTACACCTTTTTTTGTAATTTTAAAATGATATGGTTTGGTTTGTTGTGGTAAGTGATAGTTGGGGGTGATTTACGCTAGCCGAAGTAATTTAGGTGATTCTGGTATAGTTTGTTATGATTTTTAACATTTTTTTGTAATTTTAAAGTGATTGGGCTTAGTTTGTTGCTGTAAAGTGTAGTTGGGGGTGATTTTTGATAGCCGAAGTAATTTAGGTGAGTTTGGCATAGTTTGCTATGGTTAGTAGCATTTTTTTTTAATTTAAAAGTGATTGGGTTTAGTTTGTTGTGGTAACGGTTAGCTGGTGACGATTTAGAGTAGCCGAAGTAATTTAGGTGAGTCTGGCATAGTTTGTTATGATTTGTACACCTTTTTTTGTAATTTTAAGATGATATGGTTTGGTTAGTTGTGGTAAGGGATAGTTGGGGGTGATTTACGTTAGCCGATGTAATTTAGGTGATTCTGGTATAGTTTGTTATAATTTTTAGCATTTTTTTGTAATTTTAAAGTGATTGGGCTTAGTTTGTTGCTATAAAGTGTAGTTGGGGGTGATTTTTGATAGCCGAACTAATTTAGGTGAGTTTGGCATAGTTTGCTATGGTTAGTAGCATTTTTTTGTAATTTTAAAGTGAGTGGGTTTAGTTTGTTGTGGTAAGGGTTAGTTGGTGATGATTTATGGTAGCCGAAGTAATTTAGGTGAGTTTGGCATAGTTTGCTATGGTTGGTAGCATTTTTTTGTAATTTAAAAGTGATTGGGTTTAGTTTGTTGCAGCAAGGGTTATTTGGTGATGATTTAGAGTAGCCGAAGTAATTTAGGTGATTCTGGTATAGTTTGTTATGATTTTTAACATTTTTTTGTAATTTTAAAGTGATTGGGCTTAGTTTGTTGCTGTAAAGTGTAGTTGGGGGTGATTTTTGATAGCCGAAGTAATTTAGGTGAGTTTGGCATAGTTTGCTATGGTTAGTAGCATTTTTTTGTAATTTAAAAGTGATTGGGTTTAGTTTGTTGTGGTAAGGGTTAGTTGGTGATGATTTAGAGTAGCCGAAGTAATTTAGGTGAGTCTGGCATAGTTTGTTATGATTTGTACACCTTTTTTTGTAATTTTAAGATGATATGGTTTGGTTAGTTGTGGTAAGGGATAGTTAGGGGTGATTTACGGTAGCCGAAGTAATTTAGGTGATTCTGGTATAGTTTGTTATAATTTTTAGCATTTTTTTGTAATTTTAAAGTGATTGGGCTTAGTTTGTTGCTGTAAAGTGTAGTTGGGGGTGATTTTTGATAGCCGAACTAATTTAGGTGAGTTTGGCATAGTTTGCTATGGTTGGTAGCATTTTTTTGTAATTTAAAAGTGATTGGGTTTAGTTTGTTGCGGCAAGGGTTAGTTGGTGATGATTTAGAGTAGCCGAAGTAATTTAGGTGATTCTGGTATAGTTTGTTATAATTTTTTACATTTTTTTGTAATTTTAAAGTGATTGGGCTCAGTTTGTTGCTGTAAAGTGTAGTTGGGGGTGATTTTTGATAGCCGAAGTAATTTAGGTGAGTTTGGCATAGTTTGCTATGGTTAGTAGCATTTGTTTGTAATTTAAAAGTGATTGGGTTTAGTTTGTTGTGGTAAGGGTTAGTTGGTGATGATTTAGAGTAGCCGAAGTAATTTAGGTGAGTCTGGGATAGTTTGTTATAATTTGTACACCTTTTTTTGTAATTTTAAGATGATATGGTTTGGTTAGTTGTGGTAAGGGATAGTTAGGGGTGATTTACGGTAGCCGAAGTAACTTAGGTGAGTCTAGCATAGTTTGTTATGATTTGTAAATTTTTTTTGTAATTTTAAGATGATATGGTTTGGTTTGTTGTGGTAAGGGATAGTTGGGGGTGATTTACGGTAGCCGAAGTAATTTAGGTGATTCAGGTATAGTTTGTTATGATTTTTAACATTTTTTTGTAATTTTAAAGTGATTGGGCTTAGTTTGTTACTGTAAAGTGTAGTTGGGTGTGATTTTTGATAGCCGAACTAATTTAGGTGAGTTTGGCATAGTTTGCGATGGTTAATAGCATTTTTTTGTAATTTAAAAGTGATTGGGTTTAGTTTGTTGTGGTAAGGGTTAGTTGGTGATGATTTATGGTAGCCGAAGTAATTTAGGTGAGTTTGGCATAGTTTGCTATAGTTGGTAGCATTTTTTTGTAATTTAAAAGTGATTGGGTTTAGTTTGTTGTGGCAAGGGTTAGTTGGTGATGATTTAGAGTAGCCGAAGTAATTTAGGTAAGTCTGGCATAGTTTGTTATGATTTGTACACCTTTTTTTGTAATTTTAAAATGATATGGTTTGGGTTGTTGTGGTAAGTGATAGTTGGGGGTGATTTACGCTAGCCGAAGTAATTTAGGTGATTCTGGTATAGTTTGTTATGATTTTTAACATTTTTTTGTAATTTTAAAGTGATTGGGCTTAGTTTGTTGCTGTAAAGTGTAGTTGGGGGTGATTTTTGATAGCCGAAGTAATTTAGGTGAGTTTGGCATAGTTTGCTATGGTTAGTAGCATTTTTTTGTAATTTAAAAGTGATTGGGTTTAGTTTGTTGTGGTAACGGTTAGTTGGTGACGATTTAGAGTAGCCGAAGTAATTTAGGTGAGTCTGGCATAGTTTGTTATGATTTGTACACCTTTTTTTGTAATTTTAAGATGATATGGTTTGGTTAGTTGTGGTAAGGGATAGTTGGGGGTGATTTACGTTAGCCGATGTAATTTAGGTGATTCTGGTATAGTTTGTTATAATTTTTAGCATTTTTTTGTAATTTTAAAGTGATTGGGCTTAGTTTGTTGCTATAAAGTGTAGTTGGGGGTGATTTTTGATAGCCGAACTAATTTAGGTGAGTTTGGCATAGTTTGCTATGGTTAGTAGCATTTTTTTGTAATTTAAAAATGATTGGGTTTAGTTTGTTGTGGTAACGGTTAGTTGGTGACGATTTAGAGTAGCCGAAGTAATTTAGGTGAGTCTGGCATAGTTTGTACACCTTTTTTTGTAATTTTAAGATGATATGGTTTGGTTAGTTGTGGTAAGGGATAGTTGGGGGTGATTTACGTTAGCCGATGTAATTTAGGTGATTCTGGTATAGTTTGTTATAATTTTTAGCAATTTTTTGTAATTTTAAAGTGATTGGGCTTAGTTTGTTGCTATAAAGTGTAGTTGGGGGTGATTTTTGATAGCCGAACTAATTTAGGTGAGTTTGGCATAGTTTGCTATGGTTAGTAGCATTTTTTTGTAATTTTAAAGTGATTGGGTTTAGTTTGTTGTGGTAAGGGTTAGTTGGTGATGATTTACGGTAGCCGAAGTAATTTAGGTGATTCTGGTATAGTTTGTTATGATTTTTAGCATTTTTTTGTAATTTTAAAGTGATTGGGCTTAGTTTGTTGCTGTAAAGTGTAGTTGGGTGTGATTTTTGATAGCCGAAGTAATTTAGGTGAGATTGGCATAGTTTGCTATGGTTAGTAGCATTTTTTTGTAATTTAAAAGTGATTGGGTTTAGTTTGTTGTGGTAAGGGTTAGTTGGTGATGATTTAGAGTAGCCGAAGTAATTTATATGAGTCTGGCATAGTTTGTTATGATTTGTACAACTTTTTTTGTAATTTTAAGATGATATGGTTTGGTTTGTTGTGGTAAGGGATAGTTGGGGGTGATTTACGGTAGCCGAAGTAATTTAGGTGATTCTGGTATTGTTTGTTATGATTTTTAGCATTTTTTTGTAATTTTAAAGTGATTGGGCTTAGTTTGTTGCTGTAAAGTGTAGTTGGGGGTGATTTTTGATAACCGAAATAATTTAGGTGAGTTTGGCATTGTTTGCTATGGCTAGTAACATTTTTTTGTAATTTAAAAGTGATTGGGTTTAGTTTGTTGTGGTAAGGGTTAGTTGGTAATGATTTATGGTTGCCGAAGTAATTTAGGTGAGTTTGGCATAGTTTGCTATGTGTTAGCGCCAGCGTTCAAATTTGTGTTCGCTCAAGTGCGCCCCCCATCGGATGAAAATGTGATCACGATCAGTGCAACACCAACCTCAAACGTGAGAGCGCAGAATAAATCACAAGCAAAATAAATCTGCAAATTTCATTATAATCCCCAAACATTTGGTCCATCGACCCGGATATTGAACAAAATCACGCTCTTGTGCTATCAGAAAACTACATAGTTTTGTGAATTGCAGTGCTTGAAAAATTCTGCACGTGTTCAGTGTTGTGCTCATAACGGTCCTTCGAACTTGCTGCGTTGTTAACTTTCCTGGAACAGTGCGATCGCAACAAAATCAATTGCTGCGAGAAGCGTCTTGTTGGGCTTTGCATCTACAAAGCCATTTCCCAGTTCTCGGAAAACAAATCGCCATTCACACGTGGTGAAGACTCATCGGAGCCTGCTTCCAGCAGTGTTGCCACATCTCGTCCAACAGGGACAACTTGCGACGTTGTCGTAAAAGTCATCGGAGCCTGCTTCCAGCAGTGTTGCCACATCTCGTCCAACAGGGACAACTTGCGACGTTGTCGTAAAAGTCATCGGAGCCTGCTTCCAGCAGTGTTGCCACATCTCGTCCACCGGGGACATCTTGTAACGTAGTCGTACCACGGCTACAGACTCATCGGAGCCTGCTTACAACAGTGCTGCCACTTTCGTCTGCTCCTGGGACCAACGTCCAGTCAGCGAATCTCGAAAAAAAGGTCACTCAAATTCCTTGTTTTTCACTTCCTATTATCAATGCTGTTTCGTATCTGTTTATTATACGAAGTTCTCCAATTGTTTTGAATGCTGCTTTGAGGGCTTTCTTGCCAAATACTTGATGCGAGCGAACCATTCTTAAGTTTCAATTCACAGTGACAATTACTGTCTATTCAAAGAATCATGAGTCTCGTAAGACAACGCACAGCTTTAAAATCGCGTCTAGCTCGTTTTGAAGTGTACGTAGATGATTTCGTGTCCAAACACACAGACGTAAAAAATGCTCCTTCCGAAAAAATAGTCGAATTGCGCACCAGACTTACGTCAATAAACAGTCTCCTCAGTTCTTTTGATGAAATTCAGCTAGAGATAGAAGCCACGGAGGCCAACGAAAGTAATGATGAAGATGAACAAACTGCAGATTTCGAAGCTAGATTCTACAGAGTTGTCTCATTGGCTGCAGACATCTTAGAACAATGTGCTTCTCAAAACATAAAATCTGACTCATCACAAACCGTCAGTGAGAGATCTTACGATACAACTTCTCACATCGCAAATTCTTTCAAGTTACCAAAGATCAATTTACCCACCTTCAGTGGAAACCATGATGAGTGGTTAAATTATAGAGAGTTGTTCTCAAGCCTAATTCATAACAATGAAAACTTAAATGATGTTCATAAGCTACATTATCTCCGAGCGTCATTATCAGGTAAGGCGTCGGATGTAATAACGAATCTAAACCTCTCTGCAGCAAGCTATTCTATTGCGTGGGATAATTTAAATGAAAGGTATAACAACAACAGGATTTTAGTTCACAATCATATTAAATCGTTATTCAATGCAGACACCATTTCAAAAGAATCCTCATTGAAAATTCGTAATTTGATTGATTGCGTAAAGAAGAACATTCGCTCCTTAGATACATTATTGCCACAAGAAACTCAGAGAGATGCTTTTTTGATGTACTTAATAAACACCAAATTAGATCACGTTACCACACGAGAATTTGAAAATCAAAATACATCAGAACTCCCAACATTAGATGATTTGATAAAATTCCTTGATAAAAAAGCTTCCTTGCTAGAAACCATTGAACAAAGAAACGTTAAAATATCTGCTGAACGTGTACCGTCAACTAGGTCCTTTCTTTCCACTTCTTATGCTTGTCCATTGTGTAAAAGGAATCACCTATTACACTCTTGTGATAACTTCAAACAACTTGACGTGACGAAACGTCAAAGCAACGTTAAAACCTTGAAGCTGTGTTTTAACTATCTTTCTAAGGGTCATTACACCAAGGATTGTAAATCGAAATACAATTGCCTAAAGTGTAAATCCAGACATCACACTCTTCTTCATATTGATAAAAGTTCAAATGAAATTCCCCACTCGAGTAATGAACCGAGTACCGTAATTTCCGCATTCTCATCAAACGCTCAAAATGTATTGTTATCTACGGTCTCACTATATGTTCTTGACATTCATGGTCAATGCTACCAAGCAAAGGCATTACTTGATTCAGGTAGTATGTCTTCATTTGTCACTTCTAGTTTGGTTAAGCGTCTTAAGCTAACCTCTTCACCTGTAAACATCCAAATCAAGGGTATTACAAAAGGACATATGTCAATAAATTCTCGATGCGTTCTAAACATTCGCTCTCGTGTTTCAGAATTTCAATTGCAAACCAATTGTTTGATAGTTACGAATATCACTGATAAATTACCTAATTGCGATATCAGTGTAAATGATTGGAGTTTACCTCATAATATAAAACTAGCTGATCCTAGATTCAACGTTTCAGCGAATATCGACATTTTGTTGGGTGCTGACTATTTTTGGAATCTTCTGCGTGAAGGTCGTCTTTCGCTAGGTCCCAACAAACCTCTTCTTCAAAACACTCATTTTGGGTGGATTGTTTCCGGTCCGTTATTGGGAAATTCGTCCACTTCAAAGCTAAGTTGTAATTTCATTCATGCTTGCCCTGATGTACAAGATCAGTTGGCCCAATTCTGGGAATTAGAAAAGGTCCCGACACGAAATCCTCTTGCTTTGGAAGAACAAAGTTGTGAAGGTAATTTCGTCAAAACGACTTTTCGAAACGCCGATGGCCGTTTTGTAGTCAATATTCCCCTTCGCCAGTGCCCGAGTGCATTAGGTGACTCTTTCATAACAGCGAAAAATTGTCTTCTTTCGCTTGAACGACGTTTCAAATCGAATGATATGTTGCGCCAACGATATATTCAGTTCATGGATGAATATCTTCGTTTGGGTCATATGTCGTTAGTGGAACCCAGTCCCACCGACATTTCCTACTTTCTTCCTCACCATGGTGTGATCAAAGACTCAAGTCTTACTACCAAACTAAGAGTCGTTTTTAATGGTTCATCAAACACCACTTCCGGTCATTCACTAAATGACATCCAGATGGTTGGACCTACAATTCAACAAGATCTGTTTCATATACTCATTCGTTTTCGCGAGTACGTCTATGCTTTCTCCGCTGATATAGAAAAAATGTATCGGCAAATTTTGATCCATGATTCTCAACGTTCTCTTCAACGAATTTTATGGAGATCCAGTCCTGAAGATGATATAAAGGTGTACAACTTAAATACAGTTACGTATGGCACCGCTTCAGCAAGCTTTCTGGCCATTCGTTCGTTGTTTCAACTCGGCATTGATTGCGAGTCGTCTCACCCAGATGTGTCTGTCGTTATCAAGAATAGTTTTTACGTTGACGACGTTCTTAGTGGTGCAAATACCATTTCTGGTGCTCAGCGCATTTGTGATACATTAGCCTCTATCCTTCAGAGTGGATGTTTTCCTTTGCGTAAGTGGATATCCAACGAGCCAAAAATCCTCTCCAATATCAACAAAACTGACATACATCCAAGCATCTTAGAAATTGGCTCTCGTGAGTGTACCAAAACTTTAGGTCTTTCTTGGTCCACAACAGATGATCAGCTAAGATACACCATTTCGGTTTCAGACAATTCAACAACAACAAAGCGTGCGATGCTATCTGATATAGCTAAAATATACGACCCTTTAGGTCTACTTAGTCCTTGTGTCATTCACGCGAAAATACTCCTTCAAGAGTTGTGGATGGAGAAACTTTCTTGGGATGACCCAGTGTCCATTTCCATACATCGTCAATGGCATTCATTCAAGAAAAATCTCCATGTTCTAAATGAGATGCACATTCCTCGACGAATCATATGTGATGATCCACAGCACATCGAATTACATGCTTTCTGTGATGCATCCATGAAAGGTTATGGAGCCTGTATATACATACGTTCCATCGATATAAATGGCTGCATATCCTCAAATTTATTATGCGCCAAATCTAAGGTTGCTCCTTTGAAATCAATCTCTGTGCCCAAACTGGAACTCTGTGGTGCTCTAGTTTTGTCCCGGCTCGCTGAACAAGTTCTTCACTCACTAGATGTTAAAATTGAAAATTGCTTCTTTTGGACGGACTCTTCAATTGTCCTTGGATGGTTGAGGACGCCTCCAAATCGCTTAAAAGTATTCGTCGCTAACCGAGTAGCAGAAATCATAGAGAGCTCCAACAGGGCTACATGGAATCACGTTGATGGAAAGTCGAATCCAGCTGATTTGTTATCACGTGGAGTTACTCCGCAAGAACTAATAAGTTCTGATCTCTGGATTCATGGTCCATTTTGGTTAAGCCATGAAAGTTCCTCATGGCCCAAGTCCTCTAAGCATCATTTGAAGCGCGTCATTGGGAATACTGCGTTCACTTTTGAGGAGCTTTCTACTCTTTTGCATCAGATAGAAGCTGTATTGAATTCCCGTCCGTTGACTCCTCTCTCTCCCGATCCCAAAGACTTAGAACCGCTCACACCTGGACATTTCCTTATTGGCAAACCTATCATGTCTGTGCCTGACCCTGACGTAACTCATCTCCACTGTTCGAGGTTGTCGAGATTTCAGCACATCCAGCAAATTCAGCAACATTTCTGGAAACGGTGGTGCCAGGAGTATGTCAACGAATTACAGCAGAGAAGCAAATGGCAAAAACACCACTCCGATTTGCAAGTCAACACCTTGGTACTTGTCAAAGATGACAACTTGCCCCCTTTAAAATGGAGACTTGGTCGTGTCGTGGAAGTTCATCCTGGTCGTGATGGAATAGCTCGCGTCGCCACCATTCGCACGACCAACGGCATCATCCGAAGATCCTTTGCCAAGCTGTGTCCTTTGCCGATTGACACTGACTCTAGTGGAATTGTGAATCAGTGACCGTATTTACAGCATACTATTATGCACATTTCTTTTGTTCTATGCATGCGAATTGCGTTTTAATTTTCTACCATTCTGCTTATTGAATTGTTAATTAGAATTTAAAATGTTATGTTTCGTTTGTTACCATAGTTTTTAAATTTTGAATATATTGAAAGCCAAAGCTTTCAACGCGGGGAGTATGTTAGCGCCAGCGTTCAAATTTGTGTTCGCTCAAGTGCGCCCCCCATCGGATGAAAATGTGATCACGATCAGTGCAACACCAACCTCAAACGTGAGAGCGCAGAATAAATCACAAGCAAAATAAATTTGCAAATTTCATTATAATCCCCAAACACTATGGTTAGTAGCATTTTCTTGCAATTTAAAAGTGATTGGGTTTATTTTGTTGTGGTAAGCATTAGTTGGTTATGATTTAAGTAGCCGAAGTAATTTAGGTGAGTCTGGCATAGTTTGTTATGATTTGTACACCTTTTTTTGTAATTTTAAGATGATATGGTTTGGTTTGTTGTGGTAAGGGATAGTTGGGGGTGATTTACGTTAGCCAAAGTAATTTAGGTGATTCTGGTATAGTTTGTTTTGATTTTTAGCATTTTTTTGTAATTTTAAAGTGATTGGGCTTAGTTTGTTGCTGTAAAGTGTAGTTGGGGGTGATTTTTGATAGCCGAAGTAATTTAGGTGAGTCTGGCATAGTTTTTTTGATTTGTACACCTTTTTTTGTAATTTTAAGATGATATGGTTTGGTTTGTTGTGGTAGGGGATAGTTGGGGGTGATTTACGGTAGCCGAAGTAATTTAGTTGATTCTGGTATAGTTTGTTATGATTTTTAGCATTTTTTTGTAATTTTAAAGTGATTGGGCTTAGTTTGTTGCTGTAAAGTGTAGTTGGGGGTGATTTTTGATAGCCGAAGTAATTTAGGTGAGTTTGGCATAGTTTGCTATGGTTAGTAGCATTTTTTTGTAATTTAAAATTGATTGGGTTTAGTTTGTTGTGGTAAGGGTTAGTTGGTGATGATTTATGGTAGCCGAAGTAATTTAGGTGAGTTTGGCATAGTTTGCTATGGTTGGTAGCATTTTTTTGTAATTTAAAAGTGATTGGGTTTAGTTTGTTGTGGCAAGGGTTAGTTGGTGATGATTTAGAGTAGCCGAAGTAATTTAGGTGAGTCTGGCATAGTTTGTTATGATTTGTACACCTTTTTTTGTAATTTTAAGATGATATGGTTTGGTTTGTTGTGGTAAGGGATAGTTGGGGGTGATTTACGGTAACCGAAGTAATTTAGGTGATTCTGGTATAGTTTGTTATGATTTTTAAAATTTTTTTGTAATTTTAAAATGATTGGGCTTAGTTTGTTGCTGTAAAGTGTAGTTGGGGGTGATTTTTGATAGCCAAAGAAATTTAGGTGAGTTTGGCATAGTTTGCTGTGGTTAGTAGCATTTTTTTGTAATTTAAAATTGATTGGGTTTAGTTTGTTGTGGTAAGGGTTAGTTGGTGATGATTTAGAATAGCCGAAGTAATTTAGGTGAGTCTGGCACAGTTTGTTATGATTTGTACACCTTTTTTTGTAATTTTAAGATGATATGGTTTGGTTTGTTGTGGTAAGGGATAGTTGGGGGTGATTTACGGTAGCCGAAGTAATTTAGGTGATTCTGGTATAGTTTGTTATGATTTTTAGCATTTTTTTGTAATTTTAAAGTGATTGGGTTTATTTTGTTGCTGTAAAGTGTAGTTGGGGGTGATTTTTGGTAGCCGAAGTAATTTAGGCGAGTTTGGCATAGTTTGCTCTGGTTAGTAGCATTTTTTTGTAATTTAAAAGTGATTGGGTTTAGTTTGTTGTGGTAAGGGTTAGTTGGTGATGATTTAGAGTAGCCGAAGTAATTTAGGTGAGTCTGGCATAGTTTCTTATGATTTGTACACCTTTTTTTGTAATTCTAAGATGATATGGTTGGGTTTGTTGTGGTAAGGGATAGTTGGGGGTGATTTACGGTAGCCGAAATAATTTAGTTGATTCTGGTATAGTTTGTTATGATTTTTAGCATTTTTTTGTAATTTTAAAGTGATTGGGCTTAGTTTGTTGCTGTAAAGTGTAGTTGGGGTTGATTTTTGATAACCGAAGTAATTTAGGTGAGTTTGGCATTGTTTGCTATGGCTAGTAGCATTTTTTTGTAATTTAAAAGTGATTGGGTTTATTTTGTTGTGGTAAGCATTAGTTGGTTATGATTTAAGTAGCCGAAGTAATTTAGGTGAGTCTGGCATAGTTTGTTATGATTTGTACACCTTTTTTTGTAATTTTAAGATGATATGGTTTGGTTTGTTGTGGTAAGGGATAGTCGGGGGTGATTTACGTTAGCCAAAGTAATTTAGGTGATTCTGGTATAGTTTGTTATGATTTTTAGCATTTTTTTGTAATTTTAAAGTGATTGGGCTTAGTTTGTTGCTGTAAAGTGTAGTTGGGGGTGATTTTTGATAGCCGAAGTAATTTAGGTGAGTTTGGCATAGTTTGCTATGGTTAATAGCATTTTTTTGTAATTTAAAAGTGATTGGGTTTAGTTTGTTGTGGTAAGGGTTAGTTGGTAATGATTTATGGTTGCCGAAGTAATTTAAGTGAGTTTGGCATCGTTTGCTATGGTTAGTAGCATTTTCTTGCAATTTAAAAGTGATTGGTTTTATTTTGTTGTGGTAAGCATTAATTGGTTATGATTTAAGTAGCCGAAGTAATTTAGGTGAGTCTGGCATAGTTTGTTATGATTTGTACACCTTTTTTTGTAATTTTAAGATGATATGGTTTGGTTTGTTGTGGTAAGGGATAGTTGGGGGTGATTTACGTTAGCCAAAGTAATTTAGGTGATTCTGGTATAGTTTGTTATGATTTTTAGCATTTTTTTGTAATTTTAAAGTGATTGGGCTTAGTTTGTTGCTGTAAAGTGTAGTTGGGGGTGATTTTTGATAGCCGAAGTAATTTAGGTGAGTTTGGCATAGTTTGCTATGGCTAATAGCATTTTTTTGTAATTTAAAAGTGATTGGGTTTAGTTTGTTGTGATAAGGGTTAGTTGGTGATGATTTAGTGTAGCCGAAGTAATTTAGGTGAGTCTGGCATAGTTTTTTATGTTTTGTACACCTTTTTTTGTAATTTTAAGATGATATGGTTTGGTTTGTTGTGGTAAGGGATAGTTGGGGGTGATTTACGGTAGCCGAAGTAATTTAGTTGATTCTGGTATAGTTTGTTATGATTTTTAGCATTTTTTTGTAATTTTAAAGTGATTGGGCTTAGTTTGTTGCTGTAAAGTGTAGTTGGGGGTGATTTTTGATAGCCGAAGTAATTTAGGTGAGTTTGGCATAGTTTGCTATGGTTAGTAGCATTTTTTTGTAATTTAAAAGTGATTGGGTTTAGTTTGTTCTGGTAAGGGTTAGTTGGTGATGATTTATGGTAGCCGAAGTAATTTAGGTGAGTTTGGCATAGTTTGCTATGGTTGGTAGCATTTTTTTGTAATTTAAATGTGATTGGGTTTAGTTTGTTGTGGCAAGGGTTAGTTGGTGATGATTTAGAATAGCCGTAGTAATTTAGGTGAGTCTGGCATAGTTTGTTATTTATTTGTACACCTTTTTTTGTAATTTTAAGATGATATGGTTTGATTTGTTGTGGTAAGGGATAGTTGGGGGTGATTTACGGTAACCGAAGTAATTTAGGTGATTCTGGTATAGTTTGTTATGATTTTTAACATTTTTTTGTAATTTTAAAATGATTGGGCTTAGTTTGTTGCTGTAAAGTGTAGTTGGGGGTGATTTTTGATAGCCAAAGTAATTTAGGTGAGTTTGGCATAGTTTGCTATGGTTAGTAGCATTTTTTTGTAATTTAAAAGTGATTGGGTTTAGTTTGTTGTGGTAAGGGTTAGTTGGTGATGATTTAGAGTAGCCGAAGTAATTTAGGTGAGTCTGGCACAGTTTGTTATAATTTGTACACCTTTTTTTGTAATTTTAAGATGATATGGTTTGGTTAGTTGTGGTAAGGGATAGTTACGGGTGATTTACGGTAGCCGAAGTAATTTAGGTGATTCTGGTATAGTTTGTTATAATTTTTAGCATTTTTTTGTAATTTTAAAGTGAGTGGGCTTAGTTTGTTGCTGTAAAGTGTAGTTGGGGGTGATTTTTGATAGCCAAAGTAATTTAGGTGAGTTTGGCATATTTTGCTATATTTAGTAGCATTTTTTTTGTTATTTAAAAGTGATTGGGTTTAGTTTGTTGTGGTAAGGGTTAGTTGGTGATGATTTATGGTAGCCGAAGTAATTTAGGTGAGTTTGGCATAATTTGCTTTGGTTAGTAGCATTTTTTTGTAATTTAAAAGTGATTGGGTAAGTTTGTTGTGGTAAGGGTTAGTTGGTGATGGTTTAGAGAACCCGAAGTAATTTAGGTGAGTCTGGCATAATTTGTTATGATTTGTACACCTTTTTTTGTAATTTTAAGATGATATGGTTTGGTTTGTTGTGGTAAGGGATAGTTGGGGGTGATTTACGGTAGCCGAAGTAATTTACGTGATTCTGGTATAGTTTGTTATGATTTTTAGCATTTTTTTGTAATTTTAAAGTGATTGGGTTTAGTTTGTTGCTGTAAAGTGTAGTTGGGGGTGATTTTTGGAAGCCGAAGTAATTTAGGTGAGTTTGGCATAGTTTGCTATGGTTAGTAGCATTTTATTGTAATTTAAAAGTGATTGGGTTTAGTTTGTTGTGGTAAGGGTTAGTTGGTGATGATTTATGGTTGCCGAAGTAATTTAGGTGAGTCTGGCATAGTTTGTTATGATTTGTACACTTTTTTTTGTAATTTTAAGATGATATGGTTTGGTTTGTTGTGGTAAGCGATAGTAGGGGGTGATTTACGGTAGCCGAAGTAATTTAGGTGATTCTGGTATAGTTTGTTATGATTTTTAGCATTTTTTTGTAATTTTAAAGTGATTGGGCTTAGTTTGTTGCTGTAAAGTGTAGTTGGGGGTGATTTTTGATAGCCGAAGTAATTTAGGTGAGTTTGGCATAGTTTGCTATGGTTAGTAACATTTTTTTGTAATTTAAAAGTGATTGGGTTTAGTTTGTTGTGGTAAGGGTTAGTTGGTGATGATTTATGGTAGCCGAAGTAATTTAGGTGAGTTTGGCATAGTTTGCTATGGCTAGTAGCATTTTTTTGTAATTTAAAAGTGATTGGGTTTAGTTTGTTGTGGTAAGGGTTAGTTGGTGATGATTTATGGTAGCCGAAGTAATTTAGGTGAGTTTGGCATAGTTTGCTATGGCTAGTAGAATTTTTTTGTAATTTAAAAGTGATTGGGTTTAGTTTGTTGTGGTAAGGGTTTGTTGGTGATGATTTAGAGTAGCCGAAGTAATTTAGGTAAGTCTGGCATAGTTTGTTATGATTTGTACACTTTTTTTTGTAATTTTAAGATGATATGGTTTGGTTTGTTGTGGTAAGGGATAGTTGGGGGTGATTTACGGTAGCCGAAGTAATTTAGGTGATTCTGGTATAGTTTGTTATGATTTTTAGCATTTTTTTGTAATTTTAAAGTGATTGGGCTTAGTTTGTTGCTGTAAAGTGTAGTTGGGGGTGATTTTTGATAGCCGAAGTAATTTAGGTGAGTTTGGCATAGTTTGCTATGGTTAGTAGCATTTTTTTGTAATTTAAAAGTGATTGGGTTTAGTTTGTTGTGGTAAGGGTTAGTTGGTAATGATTTAGTGTATCCGAAGTAATTTAGGTGAGTCTGGCATAGTTTGTTATGATTTGTACACCTTTTTTGGTAATTCTAAGATGATATGGTTGGGTTTGTTGTGGTAAGGGATAGTTGGGGGTGATTTACGGTAGCCGAAATAATTTAGTTGATTCTGGTATAGTTTGTTATGATTTTTAGCATTTTTTTGTAATTTTAAAGTGGTTGGGTTTAGTTTGTTGCTGTAAAGAGCAGTTGGGGGTGATTTTTGATAGCCGAAGTAATTTAGGTGAGTTTGGCATAGTTTGCTATGGTTAGTAGCATTTTATTGTAATTTAAAAGTGATTGGGTTTAGTTTGTTGTGGTAAGGGTTAGTTGGTGATGATTTATGGTTGCCGAAGTAATTTAGGTGAGTTTGGCATAGTTTGCTATGGTGAGTAGCATTTTTTTGTAATTTAAAAGTTATTGGGTTTAGTTTGTTGTGGTAAGGGTTTGTTGGTAATGGTTTAGAGTAACCGAAGTAATTTAGGTAAGTCTGGCATAGTTTGTTATGATTTGTACACTTTTTTTTGTAATTTTAAGATGATATGGTTTGGTTTGTTGTGGTAAGGGATAGTTGGGGGTGATTTACGGTAGCCGAAGTAATTTAGGTGATTCTGGTATAGTTTGTTATGATTTTTAGCATTTTTTTGTAATTTTAAAGTGATTGGGCTTAGTTTGTTGCTGTAAAGTGTAGTTGGGGGTGATTTTTGATAGCCGAAGTAATTTAGGTGAGTTTGGCATAGTTTGCTATGGTTAGTAGCATTTTTTTGTAATTTAAAAGTGATTGGGTTTAGTTTGTTGTGGTAAGGGTTAGTTGGTGATGACTTATGGTAGCCGAAGTAATTTAGGTGAGTTTGGCATAGTTTGCTATGGTTAGTAGCATTTTTTTGTAATTTAAAAGTGATTGCGTTTAGTTTGTTGTGGTAAGGGTTAGTTGGTAATGATTTAGAGTAGCCGAAGTAATTTAGGTGAGTCTGGCATAGTTTGTTATGATTTGTACAGCTTTTTTTGTAATTTTAAGATGATATGGTTTGGTTTGTTGTGGTAAGGGATAGTTGGGGGTGATTTACGGTAGCCAAAGTAATTTAAGTGATTCTGGTATAGTTTGTTATGATTTTTAGCATTTTTTTGTAATTTTAAAGTGATTGGGCTTAGTTTGTTGCTGTAAAGTGTAGTTGGGGGTGATTTTTGATAGCCGAAGTAATTTAGGTGAGTTTGGCATAGTTTGCTATGGTTAGTAGCATTTTTTTGTAATTTAAAAGTGATTGGGTTTAGTTTGTTGTGGTAAGGGTTAGTTGGTGATGATTTATGGTAGCCGAAGTAATTTAGGTGAGTTTGGCATAGTTTGCTATGGTTGGTAGCATTTTTTTGTAATTTAAAGGTGATTGGGTTTAGTTTGTTGTGGCAAGGGTTAGTTGGTGATGATTTAGAATAGCCGAAGTAATTTAGGTGAGTCTGGCATAGTTTGTTATGATTTGTACACCTTTTTTTATAATTTTAAGATGATATGGTTTGGTTTGTTGTGGTAAGGAATAGTTAGGGGTGATTTACGGTAGCCGAAGTAATTTAGGTAATTCTGGTATAGTTTGTTATAATTTTTAGCATTTTTTTGTAATTTTAAAGTGAGTGGGCTTAGTTTGTCGCTGTAAAGTGTAGTTGAAGGTGATTTTTGATAGCCGAAGTAATTTAGGTGATTCTGGTATAATTTGTTATAATTTTTAACATTTTTTTGTAATTTTAAAGTGATTGGGCTTAGTTTGTTGCTGTAAAGTGTAGTTGGGAATGATTTTTGATATCCGAAGTAATTTAGGTGAGTTTGGCATAGTTTGCTATGGTTAGTAGCATTTTTTGTAATTTAAAAGTGATTGGGTTTAGTTTGTTGTGGTAAGGGTTAGTTGGTGATGATTTAGAGTAGCCGAAGTAATTTAGGTGAGTCTGGCATAGTTTGTTATAATTTGTACACCTTTTCTTGTAATTTTAAGATGATATGGTTTTTTTAGTTGTGGTAAGGGATAGTTAGGGGTGATTTACGGTAGCCGAAGTATTTTAGGTAATTCTGGTATAGTTTGTTATAATTTTTAGCATTTTTTTGTAATTTTAAAGTGAGTGGGCTTAGTTTGTCGCTGTAAAGTGTAGTTGAAGGTGATTTTTGATAGCCAAAGTAATTTAGGTGAGTTTGGCATAGTTTGCTATGGTTAGTAGCATTTTTTTTGTAATTTAAAAGTGATTGGGTTTAGTTTGTTGTGGTAAGGGTTAGTTGGTGATGATTTATGGTAGCCGAAGTAATTTAGGTGAGTTTGGCATAGTTTGTTATGGTTAGTAGCATTTTTTTGTAATTTAAAAGTGATTGGGTTTAGTTTGTTGTGGTAAGGGTTAGTTGGTGATGGTTTAGAGAACCCGAAGTAATTTAGGTGAGTCTGGCATAGTTTGCTATGGTTAGTAGCATTTTTTTGTAATTTAAAAGTGATTGGGTTTAGTTTGTTGTGGTAAGGGTTAGTTGGTGATGATTTAGAGTAGCCGAAGTAGTTTAGGTGAGTCTGGCATAGTTTGTTATGATTTATACACTTTTTTTGTAATTTTAAGATGATATGGTTTGGTTTGTTGTGGTAAGGGATAGTTGGGGGTAATTTACGGTAGCCGAAGTAAATTAGGCGATTCTGGTATAGTTTGTTATGATTTTTAGCATTTTTTTGTAATTTTAAATTGATTGGGCTTAGTTTGTTGCTGTAAAGTGTAGTTGGGGGTGATTTTTGATAGCCGAAGTAATTTAGGTGAGTTTGGCATAGTTTGCTATGGTTAGTAGCGTTTTTTTGTAATTTAAAAGTGATTGGGTTTAGTTTGTTGTGGTAAGGGTTAGTTGGTGATAATTTAGAGTAGCCGAAGTAATTTAGGTGAGTCTGGCATTGTTTGTTATGATTTGTACATCTTTTTTTGTAATTTTAAGATGATATGGTTTTGTTTCTTGTGGTAAGGGATAGTTGGGGGTGATTTACGGTAGCCGAAGTAATTTAGTTGATTCTGGTATAGTTTGTTATGATTTTTAGCATTTTTTTGTACATTTAAAGTGATTGGGCTTAGTTTGTTGCTGTAAAGTGTAGTTGGGGGTGATTTTTGATAACCGAAGTAATTTAGGTGAGTTTGGCATAGTTTGCTATGGTTAGTAGCATTTTTTTGTAATTTAAAAGTGATTGGGTTTAGTTTGGTGTGGTAAGGGTTAGTTGGTGATGATTTAGAGTAGCCGAAGTAATTTAGGTGAGTCTGGCATAGTTTGTTATGATTTGTACACCTTTTTTTGTAATTTTAAGATGATATGGTTTGGTTTGTTGTGGTAAGGGATAGTTGGGGGTGACTTACGGTAGCCGAAGTAATTTAGGTGATTCTGGTATAGTTTGTTATGATTTTTCGCATTTTTTTGTAATTTTAAAGTGATTGGGCTTAGTTTGTTGCTGTAAAGTGTAGTTGGGGGTGATTTTTGATAGCCGAAGTAATTTAGGTGAGTTTGGCATAGTTTGCTAGGGTATGTAGCATTTTTTTGTAATTTAAAAGTGATTGGGTTTAGTTTGTTGTGGTAAGGGTTAGTTGGTGATGATTTAGAGTAGCCGAAGTAACTTAGGTGAGTCTAGCATAGTTTGTTATGATTTGTAAATTTTTTTTGTAATTTTAAGATGATATGGTTTAGTTTGTTGTGGTAAGGGATAGTTGGGGGTGATTTACGGTATCCGAAGTAATTTAGGTGATTCAGGTATAGTTTGTTATGATTTTTTGCATTTTTTTGTAATTTTAAAGTGATTGGGCTTAGTTTGTTGCTGTAAAGTGTAGTTGGGGGTGATTTTTGATAGCCGAACTAATTTAGGTGAGTTTGGCATAGTTTGCTATGGTTAATAGCATTTTTTTGTAATTTAAAAGTGATTGGGTTTAGTTTGTTGTGGTAAGGGTTAGTTGGTGATGATTTATGGTAGCCGAAGTAATTTAGGTGAGTTTGGCATAGTTTGCTATGGTTGGTAGCATTTTTTTATAATTTAAAAGTGATTGGGTTTAGTTTGTTGTGGCAAGGGTTAGTTGGTGATGATTTAGAGTAGCCGAAGTAATTTAGGTAAGTCTGGCATAGTTTGTTATGATTTGTACACCTTTTTTTGTAATTTTAAGATGATATGGTTTGGTTTGTTGTGGTAAGGGATAGTTGGGGATGATTTACGGTAGCCGAAGTAATTTAGGTGATTCTGGTATAGTTTATTATGATTTTTAGCATTTTTTTGTAATTTTAAAGTGATTGGGCTTAGTTTGTTGCTGTAAAGTGTAGTTGGGGGTGATTTTTGATAGCCGAAGTAATTTAGGTGAGTTTGGCATAGTTTGCTATGGTTGGTTAGTAGCATTTTTTTGTAATTTAAAAGTGATTGGGTTTAGTTTGTTGTGGTAAGGGTTAGTTGGTGATGATTTAGAGTAACCGAAGTAATTTAGGTGAGTCTGGCATAGTTTGTTATGATTTGTACACTTTTTTTGTAATTTTAAGATGTTATGGTTTGGGTTGTTGTGGTAAGGGATAGTTATGGGTGATTTACGGTAGCCGAAGTAATTTAGGTGATTCTGGTATAGTTTGTTATGATTTTTAGCATTTTTTTGTAATTTTAAAGTAATTGGGCTTAGTTTGTTGCTGTAAAGTGTAGTTGGGGGTGATTTTTGATAGCCGAAGTAATTTAGGTGAGTTTGGCATAGTTTGCTATGGTTAGTAGCGTTTTTTTGTAATTTAAAAGTGATTGGGTTTAGTTTGTTGTGGTAAGGGTTAGTTGGTGATAATTTAGAGTAGCCGAAGTAATTTAGGTGAGTCTGGCATTGTTTGTTATGATTTGTACATCTTTTTTTGTAATTTTAAGATGATATGGTTTTGTTTGTTGTGGTAAGGGATAGTTGGGGGTGATTTACGGTAGCCGAAGTAATTTAGTTGATTCTGGTATAGTTTGTTATGATTTTTAGCATTTTTTTGTAATTTTAAAGTGATTGGGCTTAGTTTGTTGCTGTAAAGTGTAGTTGGGGGTGATTTTTGATAGCCGAAGTAATTTTGGTGAGTTTGGCATAGTTTGCGATGGTTAGTAGCATTTTTTTGTAATTTAAAAGTGATTGGGTTTAGTTTGTTGTGGTAAAGGTTAGTTGGTGATGATTTATGGTAGCCGAAGTAATTTAGGTGAGTTTGGCATAGTTTGCTATGGTTAGTAGCATTTTTTTGTAATTTAAAAGTGATTGGGTGTAGTTTGTTGTGGTAAGGGTTAGTTGGTGATGATTTTGAGTAGCCGAAGTAATTTTGGTGAGTCTGGCATAGTTTGTTATGATTTGTACACTTTTTTTGTAATTTTAAGATGATATGGTTTGGGTTGTTGTGGTAAGGGATAGTTGGGGGTGATTTACGGTAGCCGAAGTAATTTAGGTGATTCTGGTATAGTTTGTTATAATTTTTAGCATTTTTTTGTAATTTTAAAGTAATTGGGCTTAGTTTGTTGCTGTAAAGTGTAGTTGGGGGTGATTTTTGATAGCTGAAGTAATTTAGGTGAGTTTGGCATAGTTTGCTATGGTTAGTAGCGTTTTTTTGTAATTTAAAAGTGATTGGGTTTAGTTTGTTGTGGTAAGGGTTAGTTGGTGATAATTTAGAGTAGCCGAAGTAATTTAGGTGAGTCTGGCATTGTTTGTTATGATTTGTACATCTTTTTTTGTAATTTTAAGATGATATGGTTTTGTTTGTTGTGGTAAGGGATAGTTGGGGGTGATTTACGGTAGCCGAAGTAATTTAGTTGATTCTGGTATAGTTTGTTATGATTTTTAGCATTTTTTTGTAATTTTAAAGTGATTGGGCTTAGTTTGTTGCTGTAAAGTGTAGTTGGGGGTGATTTTTGATAGCCGAAGTAATTTTGGTGAGTTTGGCATAGTTTGCTATGGTTAGTAGCATTTTTTTGTAATTTAAAAGTGATTGGGTTTAGTTTGTTGTGGTAAAGGTTAGTTGGTGATGATTTATGGTAGCCGAAGTAATTTAGGTGAGTTTGGCATAGTTTGCTATGGTTAGTAGCATTTTTTTGTAATTTAAAAGTGATTGGGTTTAGCTTGTTGTGGTAAGGGTTAGTTGGTGATGATATATGGTAGCCGAAGTAGTTTAGGTGAGTTTAGCCTAGTTTGCTATGGTTAGTAGCATTTTTTTGTAATTTAAAAGTGATTGGGTTTAGTTTGTTGTGGTAAGGGTTAGTTGGTGATGATTTAGAGTAGCCGAAGTAATTTAGGTGAGTCTGGCATAGTTTGTTATGATTTGTGCATCATTTTTTGTAATTTTAAGATGATATGGTTTGGTTTGTTGTGGTAAGGGATAGTTGGGGGTGATTTACGGTAGCCGAAGTAATTTAGGTGATTCTGGTATAGTTTGTTATGATTTTTAGCATTTTTTTGTAATTTTAAAGTGATTGGGCTTAGTTTGTTGCTGTAAAGTGTAGTTGGGAGTGATTTTTGATAGCCGAAGTAATTTAGGTGAGTTTGGCATAGTTTGCTATGGTTAGTAGCATTTTTTTGTAATTTAAAAGTGATTGGGTTTAGTTTGTTGTGGTAAGGTTTAGTTGGTGATGATTTATGGTAGCCGAAGTAATTTAGGTGAGTTTGGCATAGTTTGCTATGGTTAGTAGCATTTTTTTGTAATTTAAAAGTGATTGGGTTTAGTTTGTTGTGGTAAGGGTTAGTTGGTGATGATTTATGGTAGCCGAAGTAATTTAGGTGAGTTTGGCATAGTTTGCTATGGTTAGTACCATTTTTTTGCAATTTAAAAGTGATTGCGTTTAGTTTGTTGTGGTAAGGGTTAGTTGGTGATGATTTAGAGTAGCCGAAGTAATATAGGTGAGTCTGGCATAGTTTGTTATGATTTGTACACCTTTTTTTGTAATTTTAAGATGATATGGTTTGGTTTGTTGTGGTAAGGGATAGTTGGGGGTGATTTACGGTAGCCGAAGTAATTTAGGTGATTCTGGTATAGTTTGTTATGATTTTTAGCATTTTTTTGTACTTTTAAAGTGATTGGGCTTAGTTTGTTGCTGTAAAGTGTAGTTGGGGGTGATTTTTTATAACCGAAGTAATTTAGGTGAGTTTGGCATAGTTTGCAATGGTTAGTAGAATTTTTTTGTAATTTAAAAGTGATTGGGTTTAGTTTGTTGTGGTAAGGGTTAGTTGGTGATGATTTAGAGTAGCCGAAGTAATTTAGGTGAGTCTAGCATAGTTTGTTATGATTTGTACACCTTTTTTTGTAATTTTAAGATGATATGGTTTGGTTTGTTGTGGTAAGGTTTAGTTGGGGGTGACTTACGGTAGCCGAAGTAATTTAGGTGATTCTGGTATAGTTTGTTATGATTTTTAGCATTTTTTTGTAATTTTAAAGTGATTGGGCTTAGTTTGTTGCTGTAAAGTGTAGTTGGGGGTGATTTTTGATAGCCGAAGTAATTTAGGTGAGTTTGGCATAGTTTTCTAGGGTATGTAGCATTTTTTTGTAATTTAAAAGTGATTGGGTTTAGTTTGTTGTGGTAAGGGTAAGTTGGTGATGATTTAGAGTAGCCGAAGTAATTTAGGTGAGTCTGGCATAGTTTGTTATGATTTGTACACCTTTTTTTGTAATTTTAAGATGATATGGTTTGGTTTGTTGTGGTAAGGGATAGTTCGGGGTGATTTACGGTAGCCGAAGTAATTTAGGTGATTCTGGTATAGTTTGTTATGATTTTTAGCATTTTTTTGTACTTTCAAAGTGATTGGGCTTAGTTTGTTGCTGTAAAGTGTAGTTGGGGGTGATTTTTGATAACCGAAGTAATTTAGGTGAGTTTGGCAGAGATTGCTATGGTTAGTAGCATTTTTTTGTAATTTAAAAGTGATTGGGTATAGTTTGTTGTGGTAAGGGTTAGTTGGTGATGATTAAGAGTAGCCGAAGTAATTTAGGTGAGTCTGGCATAGTTTGTTATGATTTGTACACCTTTTTTTGTAATTTTAAGATGATACGGTTTGGTTAGTTGTGGTAAGGGATAGTTAGAGGTGATTTACGGTAGCCGAAGTAATTTAGGTGATTCTGGTATAGTTTGTTATGATTTTTAGCATTTTTTTGTAATTTTAAAGTGATTGGGCTTAGTTTGTTGCTGTAAAGTGTAGTTGGGAGTGATTTTTGATAGCCGAAGTAATTTAGGTGAGTTTGGCATAGTTTGCTATGGTTAGTAGCATTTTTTTGTAATTTAAAAGTGATTGGGTTTAGTTTGTTGTGGTAAGGTTTAGTTGGTGATGATTTATGGTAGCCGAAGTAATTTAGGTGAGTTTGGCATAGTTTGCTATGGTTAGTAGCATTTTTTTGTAATTTAAAAGTGATTGGGTTTAGTTTGTTGTGGTAAGGGTTAGTTGGTGATGATTTATGGTAGCCGAAGTAATTTAGGTGAGTTTGGCATAGTTTGCTATGGTTAGTACCATTTTTTTGCAATTTAAAAGTGATTGCGTTTAGTTTGTTGTGGTAAGGGTTAGTTGGTGATGATTTAGAGTAGCCGAAGTAATATAGGTGAGTCTGGCATAGTTTGTTATGATTTGTACACCTTTTTTTGTAATTTTAAGATGATATGGTTTGGTTTGTTGTGGTAAGGGATAGTTGGGGGTGATTTACGGTAGCCGAAGTAATTTAGGTGATTCTGGTATAGTTTGTTATGATTTTTAGCATTTTTTTGTACTTTTAAAGTGATTGGGCTTAGTTTGTTGCTGTAAAGTGTAGTTGGGGGTGATTTTTTATAACCGAAGTAATTTAGGTGAGTTTGGCATAGTTTGCAATGGTTAGTAGAATTTTTTTGTAATTTAAAAGTGATTGGGTTTAGTTTGTTGTGGTAAGGGTTAGTTGGTGATGATTTAGAGTAGCCGAAGTAATTTAGGTGAGTCTAGCATAGTTTGTTATGATTTGTACACCTTTTTTTGTAATTTTAAGATGATATGGTTTGGTTTGTTGTGGTAAGGTTTAGTTGGGGGTGACTTACGGTAGCCGAAGTAATTTAGGTGATTCTGGTATAGTTTGTTATGATTTTTAGCATTTTTTTGTAATTTTAAAGTGATTGGGCTTAGTTTGTTGCTGTAAAGTGTAGTTGGGGGTGATTTTTGATAGCCGAAGTAATTTAGGTGAGTTTGGCATAGTTTTCTAGGGTATGTAGCATTTTTTTGTAATTTAAAAGTGATTGGGTTTAGTTTGTTGTGGTAAGGGTAAGTTGGTGATGATTTAGAGTAGCCGAAGTAATTTAGGTGAGTCTGGCATAGTTTGTTATGATTTGTACACCTTTTTTTGTAATTTTAAGATGATATGGTTTGGTTTGTTGTGGTAAGGGATAGTTCGGGGTGATTTACGGTAGCCGAAGTAATTTAGGTGATTCTGGTATAGTTTGTTATGATTTTTAGCATTTTTTTGTACTTTCAAAGTGATTGGGCTTAGTTTGTTGCTGTAAAGTGTAGTTGGGGGTGATTTTTGATAACCGAAGTAATTTAGGTGAGTTTGGCAGAGATTGCTATGGTTAGTAGCATTTTTTTGTAATTTAAAAGTGATTGGGTATAGTTTGTTGTGGTAAGGGTTAGTTGGTGATGATTAAGAGTAGCCGAAGTAATTTAGGTGAGTCTGGCATAGTTTGTTATGATTTGTACACCTTTTTTTGTAATTTTAAGATGATACGGTTTGGTTAGTTGTGGTAAGGGATAGTTAGAGGTGATTTACGGTAGCCGAAGTAATTTAGGTGATTCTGGTATAGTTTGTTATGATTTTTTGCATTTTTTTGTAATTTTAAAGTGGTTGGGTTTAGTTTGTTGCTGTAAAGTGCAGTTGTGGGTGATTTTGATAGCCGAAGTAATTTAGGTGAGTTTGGCATAGTTTGCTGTGGTTAGTAGAATTTTTTTGTAATTTAAAAGTGATTGGGTTTAGTTTGTTGTGGTAAGGGTTAGTTGGTGATGATTTATGGTTGCCGAAGTAATTTAGGTGAGTTTGGCATAGTTTGCTATGGTTAGTAGCATTTTTTTGTAATTTAAAAGTGATTGGGTTTATTTTGTTATGGTAAGCGTTAGTTGGTTATGATTTAGAGTAGCCGAAGTAATTTAGGTGAGTCTGGCATAGTTTGTTATGATTTGTACACTTTTTTTGTAATTTGAAGACGATATGGTTTGGTTTGTTGTGGTAAGGGATAGTTGGGGGTGATTTACGGTAGCCGAAGTAATTTAGGTGATTCTGGTATAGTTTGTTATGATTTTTAGCATTTTTTTGTAATTTTAAAGTGATTGGGCTTAGTTTGTTGCTGTAAAGTGTAGTTGGGGGTGATTTTTGATAGCCGAAGTAATTTAGGTGAGTTTGGCATAGTTTGCTATGGTTGGTTAGTAGCATTTTTTTGTAATTTAAAAGTGATTGGGTTTAGTTTGTTGTGGTAAGGGTTAGTTGGTGATGATTTAGAGTAAACGAAGTAATTTAGGTGAGTCTGGCATAGTTTGTTATGATTTGTACACTTTTTTTGTAATTTTAAGATGATATGGTTTGGGTTGTTGTGGTAAGGGATAGTTGGGGGTGATTTACGGTAGCCGAAGTAATTTAGGTGTATCTGGTATAGTTTGTTATGATTTTTAGCATTTTTTTGTAATTTTAAAGTAATTGGGCTTAGTTTGTTGCTGTAAAGTGTAGTTGGGGGTGATTTTTAATAGCCGAAGTAATTTAGGTGAGTTTGGCATAGTTTGCTATGGTTAGTAGCATTTTTTTTGTAATTTAAAAGTGATTGGGTTTAGTTTGTTGTGGTAAGGGTTAGTTGATGATGATTTATGGTAGCCGAAGTAATTTAGGTGAGTTTGGCATAGTTTGCTATGGTTAGTAGCATTTTTTTGTAATTTAAAAGTGATTGGGTTTAGTTTGTTGTGGTAAGGGTTAGTTGGTGATGATTTAGAGTAGCCGAAGTAATTTAGGTGAGTCTGGCATAGTTTGTTATGATTTGTACAACTTTTTTTGTAATTCTAAGATGATATGGTTTGGTTTGTTGTGGTAAGGGATAGTTGGGGGTGATTTACGGTAGCCAAAATAATTTAGTTGATTCTGGTATAGTTTGTTATGATTTTTAGCATTTTTTTGTAATTTAAAAGTGATTGGGTTTAGTTTGTTGTGGTAAGGGTTAGTTGATGATGATTTATGGTAGCCGAAGTAATTTAGGTGAGTTTGGCATAGTTTGCTATGGTTAGTAGCATTTTTTTGTAATTTAAAAGTGATTGGGTTTAGTTTGTTGTGGTAAGGGTTAGTTGATGATGATTTATGGTAGCCGAAGTAATTTAGGTGAGTTTGGCATAGTTTGCGATGGTTAGTAGCATTTTTTTGTAATTTAAAAGTGATTGGGTTTAGTTTGTTGTGGTAAAGGTTAGTTGGTGATGATTTATGGTAGCCGAAGTAATTTAGGTGAGTTTGGCATAGTTTGCTATGGTTAGTAGCATTTTTTTGTAATTTAAAAGTGATTGGGTGTAGTTTGTTGTGGTAAGGGTTAGTTGGTGATGATTTTGAGTAGCCGAAGTAATTTTGGTGAGTCTGGCATAGTTTGTTATGATTTGTACACTTTTTTTGTAATTTTAAGATGATATGGTTTGGGTTGTTGTGGTAAGGGATAGTTGGGGGTGATTTACGGTAGCCGAAGTAATTTAGGTGATTCTGGTATAGTTTGTTATAATTTTTAGCATTTTTTTGTAATTTTAAAGTAATTGGGCTTAGTTTGTTGCTGTAAAGTGTAGTTGGGGGTGATTTTTGATAGCTGAAGTAATTTAGGTGAGTTTGGCATAGTTTGCTATGGTTAGTAGCGTTTTTTTGTAATTTAAAAGTGATTGGGTTTAGTTTGTTGTGGTAAGGGTTAGTTGGTGATAATTTAGAGTAGCCGAAGTAATTTAGGTGAGTCTGGCATTGTTTGTTATGATTTGTACATCTTTTTTTGTAATTTTAAGATGATATGGTTTTGTTTGTTGTGGTAAGGGATAGTTGGGGGTGATTTACGGTAGCCGAAGTAATTTAGTTGATTCTGGTATAGTTTGTTATGATTTTTAGCATTTTTTTGTAATTTTAAAGTGATTGGGCTTAGTTTGTTGCTGTAAAGTGTAGTTGGGGGTGATTTTTGATAGCCGAAGTAATTTTGGTGAGTTTGGCATAGTTTGCTATGGTTAGTAGCATTTTTTTGTAATTTAAAAGTGATTGGGTTTAGTTTGTTGTGGTAAAGGTTAGTTGGTGATGATTTATGGTAGCCGAAGTAATTTAGGTGAGTTTGGCATAGTTTGCTATGGTTAGTAGCATTTTTTTGTAATTTAAAAGTGATTGGGTTTAGCTTGTTGTGGTAAGGGTTAGTTGGTGATGATATATGGTAGCCGAAGTAGTTTAGGTGAGTTTAGCCTAGTTTGCTATGGTTAGTAGCATTTTTTTGTAATTTAAAAGTGATTGGGTTTAGTTTGTTGTGGTAAGGGTTAGTTGGTGATGATTTAGAGTAGCCGAAGTAATTTAGGTGAGTCTGGCATAGTTTGTTATGATTTGTGCATCATTTTTTGTAATTTTAAGATGATATGGTTTGGTTTGTTGTGGTAAGGGATAGTTGGGGGTGATTTACGGTAGCCGAAGTAATTTAGGTGATTCTGGTATAGTTTGTTATGATTTTTAGCATTTTTTTGTAATTTTAAAGTGATTGGGCTTAGTTTGTTGCTGTAAAGTGTAGTTGGGAGTGATTTTTGATAGCCGAAGTAATTTAGGTGAGTTTGGCATAGTTTGCTATGGTTAGTAGCATTTTTTTGTAATTTAAAAGTGATTGGGTTTAGTTTGTTGTGGTAAGGTTTAGTTGGTGATGATTTATGGTAGCCGAAGTAATTTAGGTGAGTTTGGCATAGTTTGCTATGGTTAGTAGCATTTTTTTGTAATTTAAAAGTGATTGGGTTTAGTTTGTTGTGGTAAGGGTTAGTTGGTGATGATTTATGGTAGCCGAAGTAATTTAGGTGAGTTTGGCATAGTTTGCTATGGTTAGTACCATTTTTTTGCAATTTAAAAGTGATTGCGTTTAGTTTGTTGTGGTAAGGGTTAGTTGGTGATGATTTAGAGTAGCCGAAGTAATATAGGTGAGTCTGGCATAGTTTGTTATGATTTGTACACCTTTTTTTGTAATTTTAAGATGATATGGTTTGGTTTGTTGTGGTAAGGGATAGTTGGGGGTGATTTACGGTAGCCGAAGTAATTTAGGTGATTCTGGTATAGTTTGTTATGATTTTTAGCATTTTTTTGTACTTTTAAAGTGATTGGGCTTAGTTTGTTGCTGTAAAGTGTAGTTGGGGGTGATTTTTTATAACCGAAGTAATTTAGGTGAGTTTGGCATAGTTTGCAATGGTTAGTAGAATTTTTTTGTAATTTAAAAGTGATTGGGTTTAGTTTGTTGTGGTAAGGGTTAGTTGGTGATGATTTAGAGTAGCCGAAGTAATTTAGGTGAGTCTAGCATAGTTTGTTATGATTTGTACACCTTTTTTTGTAATTTTAAGATGATATGGTTTGGTTTGTTGTGGTAAGGTTTAGTTGGGGGTGACTTACGGTAGCCGAAGTAATTTAGGTGATTCTGGTATAGTTTGTTATGATTTTTAGCATTTTTTTGTAATTTTAAAGTGATTGGGCTTAGTTTGTTGCTGTAAAGTGTAGTTGGGGGTGATTTTTGATAGCCGAAGTAATTTAGGTGAGTTTGGCATAGTTTTCTAGGGTATGTAGCATTTTTTTGTAATTTAAAAGTGATTGGGTTTAGTTTGTTGTGGTAAGGGTAAGTTGGTGATGATTTAGAGTAGCCGAAGTAATTTAGGTGAGTCTGGCATAGTTTGTTATGATTTGTACACCTTTTTTTGTAATTTTAAGATGATATGGTTTGGTTTGTTGTGGTAAGGGATAGTTCGGGGTGATTTACGGTAGCCGAAGTAATTTAGGTGATTCTGGTATAGTTTGTTATGATTTTTAGCATTTTTTTGTACTTTCAAAGTGATTGGGCTTAGTTTGTTGCTGTAAAGTGTAGTTGGGGGTGATTTTTGATAACCGAAGTAATTTAGGTGAGTTT
Source organism: Eledona agricola (assembly GCA_964023215.1). NCBI lineage: Eukaryota > Metazoa > Arthropoda > Insecta > Coleoptera > Tenebrionidae > Eledona > Eledona agricola. The sequence continues at coordinate 22,502,191 of OZ026854.1, forward strand.
GGCAGAGATTGCTATGGTTAGTAGCATTTTTTTGTAATTTAAAAGTGATTGGGTATAGTTTGTTGTGGTAAGGGTTAGTTGGTGATGATTAAGAGTAGCCGAAGTAATTTAGGTGAGTCTGGCATAGTTTGTTATGATTTGTACACCTTTTTTTGTAATTTTAAGATGATACGGTTTGGTTAGTTGTGGTAAGGGATAGTTAGAGGTGATTTACGGTAGCCGAAGTAATTTAGGTGATTCTGGTATAGTTTGTTATGATTTTTAGCATTTTTTTGTAATTTTAAAGTGATTGGGCTTAGTTTGTTGCTGTAAAGTGTAGTTGGGAGTGATTTTTGATAGCCGAAGTAATTTAGGTGAGTTTGGCATAGTTTGCTATGGTTAGTAGCATTTTTTTGTAATTTAAAAGTGATTGGGTTTAGTTTGTTGTGGTAAGGTTTAGTTGGTGATGATTTATGGTAGCCGAAGTAATTTAGGTGAGTTTGGCATAGTTTGCTATGGTTAGTAGCATTTTTTTGTAATTTAAAAGTGATTGGGTTTAGTTTGTTGTGGTAAGGGTTAGTTGGTGATGATTTATGGTAGCCGAAGTAATTTAGGTGAGTTTGGCATAGTTTGCTATGGTTAGTACCATTTTTTTGCAATTTAAAAGTGATTGCGTTTAGTTTGTTGTGGTAAGGGTTAGTTGGTGATGATTTAGAGTAGCCGAAGTAATATAGGTGAGTCTGGCATAGTTTGTTATGATTTGTACACCTTTTTTTGTAATTTTAAGATGATATGGTTTGGTTTGTTGTGGTAAGGGATAGTTGGGGGTGATTTACGGTAGCCGAAGTAATTTAGGTGATTCTGGTATAGTTTGTTATGATTTTTAGCATTTTTTTGTACTTTTAAAGTGATTGGGCTTAGTTTGTTGCTGTAAAGTGTAGTTGGGGGTGATTTTTTATAACCGAAGTAATTTAGGTGAGTTTGGCATAGTTTGCAATGGTTAGTAGAATTTTTTTGTAATTTAAAAGTGATTGGGTTTAGTTTGTTGTGGTAAGGGTTAGTTGGTGATGATTTAGAGTAGCCGAAGTAATTTAGGTGAGTCTAGCATAGTTTGTTATGATTTGTACACCTTTTTTTGTAATTTTAAGATGATATGGTTTGGTTTGTTGTGGTAAGGTTTAGTTGGGGGTGACTTACGGTAGCCGAAGTAATTTAGGTGATTCTGGTATAGTTTGTTATGATTTTTAGCATTTTTTTGTAATTTTAAAGTGATTGGGCTTAGTTTGTTGCTGTAAAGTGTAGTTGGGGGTGATTTTTGATAGCCGAAGTAATTTAGGTGAGTTTGGCATAGTTTTCTAGGGTATGTAGCATTTTTTTGTAATTTAAAAGTGATTGGGTTTAGTTTGTTGTGGTAAGGGTAAGTTGGTGATGATTTAGAGTAGCCGAAGTAATTTAGGTGAGTCTGGCATAGTTTGTTATGATTTGTACACCTTTTTTTGTAATTTTAAGATGATATGGTTTGGTTTGTTGTGGTAAGGGATAGTTCGGGGTGATTTACGGTAGCCGAAGTAATTTAGGTGATTCTGGTATAGTTTGTTATGATTTTTAGCATTTTTTTGTACTTTCAAAGTGATTGGGCTTAGTTTGTTGCTGTAAAGTGTAGTTGGGGGTGATTTTTGATAACCGAAGTAATTTAGGTGAGTTTGGCAGAGATTGCTATGGTTAGTAGCATTTTTTTGTAATTTAAAAGTGATTGGGTATAGTTTGTTGTGGTAAGGGTTAGTTGGTGATGATTAAGAGTAGCCGAAGTAATTTAGGTGAGTCTGGCATAGTTTGTTATGATTTGTACACCTTTTTTTGTAATTTTAAGATGATACGGTTTGGTTAGTTGTGGTAAGGGATAGTTAGAGGTGATTTACGGTAGCCGAAGTAATTTAGGTGATTCTGGTATAGTTTGTTATGATTTTTTGCATTTTTTTGTAATTTTAAAGTGGTTGGGTTTAGTTTGTTGCTGTAAAGTGCAGTTGTGGGTGATTTTGATAGCCGAAGTAATTTAGGTGAGTTTGGCATAGTTTGCTGTGGTTAGTAGAATTTTTTTGTAATTTAAAAGTGATTGGGTTTAGTTTGTTGTGGTAAGGGTTAGTTGGTGATGATTTATGGTTGCCGAAGTAATTTAGGTGAGTTTGGCATAGTTTGCTATGGTTAGTAGCATTTTTTTGTAATTTAAAAGTGATTGGGTTTATTTTGTTATGGTAAGCGTTAGTTGGTTATGATTTAGAGTAGCCGAAGTAATTTAGGTGAGTCTGGCATAGTTTGTTATGATTTGTACACTTTTTTTGTAATTTGAAGACGATATGGTTTGGTTTGTTGTGGTAAGGGATAGTTGGGGGTGATTTACGGTAGCCGAAGTAATTTAGGTGATTCTGGTATAGTTTGTTATGATTTTTAGCATTTTTTTGTAATTTTAAAGTGATTGGGCTTAGTTTGTTGCTGTAAAGTGTAGTTGGGGGTGATTTTTGATAGCCGAAGTAATTTAGGTGAGTTTGGCATAGTTTGCTATGGTTGGTTAGTAGCATTTTTTTGTAATTTAAAAGTGATTGGGTTTAGTTTGTTGTGGTAAGGGTTAGTTGGTGATGATTTAGAGTAAACGAAGTAATTTAGGTGAGTCTGGCATAGTTTGTTATGATTTGTACACTTTTTTTGTAATTTTAAGATGATATGGTTTGGGTTGTTGTGGTAAGGGATAGTTGGGGGTGATTTACGGTAGCCGAAGTAATTTAGGTGATTCTGGTATAGTTTGTTATGATTTTTAGCATTTTTTTGTAATTTTAAAGTAATTGGGCTTAGTTTGTTGCTGTAAAGTGTAGTTGGGGGTGATTTTTAATAGCCGAAGTAATTTAGGTGAGTTTGGCATAGTTTGCTATGGTTAGTAGCATTTTTTTTGTAATTTAAAAGTGATTGGGTTTAGTTTGTTGTGGTAAGGGTTAGTTGATGATGATTTATGGTAGCCGAAGTAATTTAGGTGAGTTTGGCATAGTTTGCTATGGTTAGTAGCATTTTTTTGTAATTTAAAAGTGATTGGGTTTAGTTTGTTGTGGTAAGGGTTAGTTGGTGATGATTTAGAGTAGCCGAAGTAATTTAGGTGAGTCTGGCATAGTTTGTTATGATTTGTACAACTTTTTTTGTAATTCTAAGATGATATGGTTTGGTTTGTTGTGGTAAGGGATAGTTGGGGGTGATTTACGGTAGCCAAAATAATTTAGTTGATTCTGGTATAGTTTGTTATGATTTTTAGCATTTTTTTGTAATTTAAAAGTGATTGGGTTTAGTTTGTTGTGGTAAGGGTTAGTTGGTGATGATTTAGAGTAAACGAAGTAATTTAGGTGAGTCTGGCATAGTTTGTTATGATTTGTACACTTTTTTTGTAATTTTAAGATGATATGGTTTGGGTTGTTGTGGTAAGGGATAGTTGGGGGTGATTTACGGTAGCCGAAGTAATTTAGGTGATTCTGGTATAGTTTGTTATGATTTTTAGCATTTTTTTGTAATTTTAAAGTGGTTGGGTTTAGTTTGTTGCTGTAAAGTGCAGTTGTGGGTGATTTTGATAGCCGAAGTAATTTAGGTGAGTTTGGCATAGTTTGCTGTGGTTAGTAGAATTTTTTTGTAATTTAAAAGTGATTGGGTTTAGTTTGTTGTGGTAAGGGTTAGTTGGTGATGATTTATGGTTGCCGAAGTAATTTAGGTGAGTTTGGCATAGTTTGCTATGGTTAGTAGCATTTTTTTGTAATTTAAAAGTGATTGGGTTTATTTTGTTATGGTAAGCGTTAGTTGGTTATGATTTAGAGTAGCCGAAGTAATTTAGGTGAGTCTGGCATAGTTTGTTATGATTTGTACACTTTTTTTGTAATTTGAAGACGATATGGTTTGGTTTGTTGTGGTAAGGGATAGTTGGGGGTGATTTACGGTAGCCGAAGTAATTTAGGTGATTCTGGTATAGTTTGTTATGATTTTTAGCATTTTTTTGTAATTTTAAAGTGATTGGGCTTAGTTTGTTGCTGTAAAGTGTAGTTGGGGGTGATTTTTGATAGCCGAAGTAATTTAGGTGAGTTTGGCATAGTTTGCTATGGTTGGTTAGTAGCATTTTTTTGTAATTTAAAAGTGATTGGGTTTAGTTTGTTGTGGTAAGGGTTAGTTGGTGATGATTTAGAGTAAACGAAGTAATTTAGGTGAGTCTGGCATAGTTTGTTATGATTTGTACACTTTTTTTGTAATTTTAAGATGATATGGTTTGGGTTGTTGTGGTAAGGGATAGTTGGGGGTGATTTACGGTAGCCGAAGTAATTTAGGTGATTCTGGTATAGTTTGTTATGATTTTTAGCATTTTTTTGTAATTTTAAAGTAATTGGGCTTAGTTTGTTGCTGTAAAGTGTAGTTGGGGGTGATTTTTAATAGCCGAAGTAATTTAGGTGAGTTTGGCATAGTTTGCTATGGTTAGTAGCATTTTTTTTGTAATTTAAAAGTGATTGGGTTTAGTTTGTTGTGGTAAGGGTTAGTTGATGATGATTTATGGTAGCCGAAGTAATTTAGGTGAGTTTGGCATAGTTTGCTATGGTTAGTAGCATTTTTTTGTAATTTAAAAGTGATTGGGTTTAGTTTGTTGTGGTAAGGGTTAGTTGGTGATGATTTAGAGTAGCCGAAGTAATTTAGGTGAGTCTGGCATAGTTTGTTATGATTTGTACAACTTTTTTTGTAATTCTAAGATGATATGGTTTGGTTTGTTGTGGTAAGGGATAGTTGGGGGTGATTTACGGTAGCCAAAATAATTTAGTTGATTCTGGTATAGTTTGTTATGATTTTTAGCATTTTTTTGTAATTTTAAAGTGGTTGGGTTTAGTTTGTTGCTGTAAAGTGCAGTTGTGGGTGATTTTTGATAGCCGAAGTAATTTAGGTGAGTTTGGCATAGTTTGCTATGGTTAGTAGCATTTTTTTGTAATTTAAAAGTGATTGGGTTTAGTTTGTTTTGGTAAGGGTTAGTTGGTGACGATTTTGAGTAGCCGAAGTAATTTAGGTGAGTCTGGCATAGTTTGTTATGATTTGTACACCTTTTTTTGTAATTTTAAGATGATATGGTTTGGTTAGTTGTGGTCAGGGATAGTTGGGGGTGATTTACGGTAGCCGAAGTAATTTAGGTGATTCTGGTATAGTTTGTTATGATTTTTAACATTTTTTTGTAATTTTAAAGTGATTGGGCTTAGTTTGTTGCTGTAAAGTGTAGTTGGGGGTGATTTTTGATAGCCGAAGTAATTTAGGTGAGTTTGGCATAGTTTGCTATGGTTTGTAGCATTTTTTTTGTAATTTAAAAGTGATTGGGTTTAGTTTGTTGTCGTAAGGGTTAGTTGGTGATGATTTAGAGTAGCCGAAGTAATTTAGGTGAGTCTGGCATAGTTTGTTATGATTTGTACACCTTTTTTTGTAATTTTAAGATGATATGGTTTGGTTAGTTGTGGTAAGGGATAGTTAGAGGTGATTTACGGTAGCCGAAGTAATTTAGGTGATTCTGGTATAGTTTGTTATAATTTTTAGCATTTTTTTGTAATTTTAAAGTGAGCGGGGCTTAGTTTGTTGCTGTAAAGTGTAGTTGGGGGTGATTTTTGATATCCGAAGTAATTTAGGTGAGTTTGGCATAGTTTGCTATGGTTAGTAGCATTTTTTTTGTAATTTAAAAGTGATTGGGTTTAGTTTGTTCTGGTAAGGGTTAGTTGGTGATGATTTATGGTAGCCGAAGTAATTTAGGTGAGTTTGGCATAGTTTGCTATGGTTAGTAGCATTTTTTTGTAATTTAAAAGTGATTGGGATTAGTTTGTTGTGGTAAGGGTTAGTTGGTGATGATTTAGAGTAGCCGAAGTAATTTAGGTGAGTCTGGCATAGTTTGTTATGATTTGTACAACTTTTTTTGTAATTCTAAGATGATATTGTTTGGTTTGTTGTAGTAAGGGATAGTTGGGGGTGATTTACGGTAGCCGAAGTAATTTAGGTGATTCTGGTATAGTTTGTTATGATTTGTAAAATTTTTTTGTAATTTTAAAGTGATTGGGCTTAGTTTGTTGCTGTAAAGTGTAGTTGGGGGTGATTTTTGATAGCCGAAGTAATTTAGGTGAGTTTGGCATAGTTTGCTATGGTTAGTAGCGTTTTTTTGTAATTTAAAAGTGATTGGGTTTAGTTTGTTGTGGTAAGGGTTAGTTGGTGATAATTTAGAGTAGCCGAAGTAATTTAGGTGAGTCTGGCATTGTTTGTTATGATTTGTACATCTTTTTTTGTAATTTTAAGATGATATGGTTTTGTTTGTTGTGGTAAGGGATAGTTGGGGGTGATTTACGGTAGCCGAAGTAATTTAGTTGATTCTGGTATAGTTTGTTATGATTTTGAGCATTTTTTTGTAATTTTAAAGTGATTGGGCTTAGTTTGTTGCTGTAAAGTGTAGTTGGGGGTGATTTTTGATAGCCGAAGTAATTTTGCTGAGTTTGGCATAGTTTGCTATGGTTAGTAGCATTTTTTTGTAATTTAAAAGTGATTGGGTTTAGTTTGTTGTGGTAAAGGTTAGTTGGTGATGATTTATGGTAGCCGAAGTAATTTAGGTGAGTTTGGCATAGTTTGCTATGGTTAGTAGCATTTTTTTGTAATTTAAAAGTGATTGGGTGTAGTTTGTTGTGGTAAGGGTTAGTTGGTGCTGATTTTGAGTAGCCGAAGTAATTTAGGTGAGTGTGGCATAGTTTGTTATGATTTGTACACTTTTTTTGTAATTTTAAGATGATATGGTTTGGGTTGTTGTGGTAAGGGATAGCTGGGGGTGATTTACGGTAGCCGAAGTAATTTAGATGATACAGGTATAGTTTGTTATGATTTTTAGCATTTTTTTGTAATTTTAAAGTAATTGGGCTTAGTTTGTTGCTGTAAAGTGTAGTTGGGGGTGATTTATGATAGCCGAAGTAATTTAGGTGAGTTTGGCATAGTTTGCTATGGTTAGTAGCATTTTTTTGTAATTTAAAAGTGATTGGGTTTAGTTTGTTGTGGTAAGGGTTAGTTGGTGATGATATATGGTAGCCGAAGTAGTTTAGGTGAGTTTAGCCTAGTTTGCTATGGTTAGTAGCATTTTTTTGTAATTTAAAAGTGATTGGGTTTAGTTTGTTGTGGTAAGGGTTAGTTGGTGATGATTTAGAGTAGCCGAAGTAATTTAGGTGAGTCTGGCATAGTTTGTTATGATTTGTGCATCATTTTTTGTAATTTTAAGATGATATGGTTTGGTTTGTTGTGGTAAGGGATAGTTGGGGGTGATTTACGGTAGCCGAAGTAATTTAGGTGATTCTGGTATAGTTTGTTATGATTTTTAGCATTTTTTTGTAATTTTAAAGTGATTGGGCTTAGTTTGTTGCTGTAAAGTGTAGTTGGGAGTGATTTTTGATAGCCGAAGTAATTTAGGTGAGTTTGGCATAGTTTGCTATGGTTAGTAGCATTTTTTTGTAATTTAAAAGTGATTGGGTTTAGTTTGTTGTGGTAAGGTTTAGTTGGTGATGATTTATGGTAGCCGAAGTAATTTAGGTGAGTTTGGCATAGTTTGCTATGGTTAGTAGCATTTTTATGTAATTTAAAAGTGATTGGGTTTAGTTTGTTGTGGTAAGGGTTAGTTGGTGATGATTTATGGTAGCCGAAGTAATTTAGGTGAGTTTGGCATAGTTTGCTATGGTTAGTATCATTTTTTTGCAATTTAAAAGTTATTGCGTTTAGTTTGTTGTGGTAAGGGTTAGTTGGTGATGATTTAGAGTAGCCGAAGTAATATAGATGAGTCTGGCATAGTTTGTTATGATTTGTACACCTTTTTTTGTAATTTTAAGATGATATGGTTTGGTTTGTTGTGGTAAGGGATAGTTGGGGGTGATTTACGGTAGCCGAAGTAATTTAGGTGATTCTGGTATAGTTTGTTATGATTTTTAGCATTTTTTTGTACTTTTAAAGTGATTGGGCTTAGTTTGTTGCTGTAAAGTGTAGTTGGGGGTGATTTTTTATAACCGAAGTAATTTAGGTGAGTTTGGCATAGTTTGCTATGGTTAGTAGCATTTTTTTGTAATTTAAAAGTGATTGGGTTTAGTTTGTTGTGGTAAGGGTTAGTTGGTGATGATTTAGAGTAGCCGAAGTAATTTAGGTGAGTCTGGCATAGTTTGTTATGATTTGTACACCTTTTTTTGTAATTTTAAGATGATATGGTTTGGTTTGTTGTGGTAAGGGATAGTTGGGGGTGACTTACGGTAGCCGAAGTAATTTAGGTGATTCTGGTATAGTTTGTTATGATTTTTAGCATTTTTTTGTAATTTTAAAGTGATTGGGCTTAGTTTGTTGCTGTAAAGTGTAGTTGGGGGTGATTTTTGATAGCCGAAGTAATTTAGGTGAGTTTGGCATAGTTTGCTAGGGTATGTAGCATTTTTTTGTAATTTAAAAGTGATTGGGTTTAGTTTGTTGTGGTAAGGGTAAGTTGGTGATGATTTAGAGTCGCCGAAGTAATTTAGGTGAGTCTGGCATAGTTTGTTATGATTTGTACACCTTTTTTTGTAATTTTAAGATGATATGGTTTGGTTTGTTGTGGTAAGGGATAGTTCGGGGTGATTTACGGTAGCCGAAGTAATTTAAGTGATTCTGGTATAGTTTGTTATGATTTTTAGCATTTTTTTGTACTTTTAAAGTGATTGGGCTTAGTTTGTTGCTGTAAAGTGTAGTTGGGGGTGATTTTTGATAACCGAAGTAATTTAGGTGAGTTTGGCAGAGATTGGTATGGTTAGTAGCATTTTTTTGTAATTTAAAAGTGATTGGGTATAGTTTGTTGTGGTAAGGGTTAGTTGGTGATGATTAAGAGTAGCCGAAGTAATTTAGGTGAGTCTGGCATAGTTTGTTATGATTTGTACACCTTTTTTTGTAATTTTAAGATGATACGGTTTGGTTAGTTGTGGTAAGGGATAGTTAGAGGTGATTTACGGTAGCCGAAGTAATTTAGGTGATTCTGGTATAGTTTGTTATGATTTTTAGCATTTTTTTGTAATTTTAAAGTGGTTGGGTTTAGTTTGTTGCTGTAAAGTGCAGTTGTGGGTGATTTTGATAGCCGAAGTAATTTAGGTGAGTTTGGCATAGTTTGCTGTGGTTAGTAGCATTTTTTTGTAATTTAAAAGTGATTGGGTTTAGTTTGTTGTGGTAAGGGTTAGTTGGTGATGATTTATGGTTGCCGAAGTAATTTAGGTGAGTTTGGCATAGTTTGCTATGGTTAGTAGCATTTTTTTGTAATTTAAAAGTGATTGGGTTTATTTTGTTATGGTAAGCGTTAGTTGGTTATGATTTAGAGTAGCCGAAGTAATTTAGGTGAGTCTGGCATAGTTTGTTATGATTTGTACACTTTTTTTTGTAATTTTAAGATGATATGGTTTGGTTTGTTGTGGTAAGGGATAGTTGGGGGTGATTTACGGTAGCCGAAGTAATTTAGGTGATTCTGGTATAGTTTGTTATGATTTTTAGCATTTTTTTGTAATTTTAAAGTGATTGGGCTTAGTTTGTTGCTGTAAAGTGTAGTTGGGGGTGATTTTTGATAGCCGAAGTAATTTAGGTGAGTTTGGCATAGTTTGCTATGGTTGGTTAGTAGCATTTTTTTGTAATTTAAAAGTGATTGGGTTTAGTTTGTTGTGGTAAGGGTTAGTTGGTGATGATTTAGAGTAAACGAAGTAATTTAGGTGAGTCTGGCATAGTTTGTTATGATTTGTACACTTTTTTTGTAATTTTAAGATGATATGGTTTGGGTTGTTGTGGTAAGGGATAGTTGGGGGTGATTTACGGTAGCCGAAGTAATTTAGGTGATTCTGGTATAGTTTGTTATGATTTTTAGCATTTTTTTGTAATTTTAAAGCAATTGGGCTTAGTTTGTTGCTGTAAAGTGTAGTTGGGGGTGATTTTTGATAGCCGAAGTAATTTAGGTGAGTTTGGCATAGTTTGCTATGGTTAGTAACATTTTTTTGTAATTTAAAATTGATTGGGTTTAGTTTGTTGTGGTAAAGGTTAGTTGGTGATGATTTATGGTAGCCGAAGTAATTTAGCTGAGTTTGGCATAGTTTGCTATGGTTAGTAGCATTTTTTTGTAATTTAAAATTGATTGGGTTTAGTTTGTTGCGGCAAGGGTTAGTTGGTGATGATTTAGAGTAGCCGAAGTAATTTAGGTGAGTCTGGCATAGTTTGTTATGATTTGTACACCTTTTTTGTAATTTTAAGATGATATGGTTTGGTTTGTTGTGGTAAGGGATAGTTGGGGGTGATTTACGGTAGCCGAAGTAATTTAGGTGATTCTGGTATAGTTTGTTATGGTTTTTTAGCATTTTTTTGTAATTTTAAAGTGATTGGGCTTAGTATGTTGCTGTAAAATGTAGTTGGGGGTGATTTTTGATAGCCGAAGTAATTTAGGTGAGTTTGGCATAGTTTGTTATGATTTGCACAACTTTTTTTGTAATTTTAAGATGATATGGTTTGGTTTGTTGTGGTAAGGGATAGTTGGGGGTGATTTACAGTAGCCGAAGTAATTTAGGTGATTCTGGTATAGTTTGTTATGATTTTTAGAATTTCTTTGTAATTTTAAAGTGATTGGGCTTAGTTTGTGGCTGTAAAGTGGAGTTGGGGGTGATTTTTGATAGCCGAAGTAATTTAGGTGAGTTTGGCATAGTTTGCTATAGTTAGTAGCATTTTTTTGTAATTTAAAAGTGATTGGGTTAAGTTTGTTGTGGTAAGGGTTAGTTGGTGATGATTTAGAGTAGCCGAAGTAATTTAGGTGAGTCTGGCATAGTTTGTTATGATTTGTACACCTTTTTTTGTAATTTTAAGATGATATGGTTCAATTAGTTGTGGTAAGGGATAGTTAGAGGTGATTTACGGTAGCCGAAGTAATTTAGGTGATTCTGGTATAGTTTGTTATAATTTTTAGCATTTTTTTGTAATTTTAAAGTGAGCGGGGCTTAGTTTGTTGCTGTAAAGTGTAGTTGGGGGTGATTTTTAATAGCCGAAGTAATTTAGGTGAGTTTGGCATAGTTTGCTATGGTTAGTAGCATTTTTTTTGTAATTTAAAAGTGATTGGGTTTAGTTTGTTGTGGTAAGGGTTAGTTGGTGATGATTTAGAGTAGCCGAAGTAATTTAGGTGAGTCTGGCATAGTTTGTTATGATTTGTACAACTTTTTTTGTAATTCTAAGATGATATGGTTTGGTTTGTTGTGGTAAGGGATAGTTGGGGGTGATTTACGGTAGCCAAAATAATTTAGTTGATTCTGGTATAGTTTGTTATGATTTTTAGCATTTTTTTGTAATTTTAAAGTGGTTGGGTTTAGTTTGTTGCTGTAAAGTGCAGTTGTGGGTGATTTTTGATAGCCGAAGTAATTTAGGTGAGTTTGGCATAGTTTGCTATGGTTAGTAGCATTTTTTTGTAATTTAAAAGTGATTGGGTTTAGTTTGTTTTGGTAAGGGTTAGTTGGTGACGATTTAGAGTAGCCGAAGTAATTTAGGTGAGTCTGGCTAAGTTTGTTATGATTTGTACACCTTTTTTTGTAATTTTAAGATGATATGGTTTGATTAGTTGTGGTCAGGGATAGTTGGGGGTGATTTACGGTAGCCGAAGTAATTTAGGTGATTCTGGTATAGTTTGTTATAATTTTTAGCATTTTTTTGTAATTTTAAAGTGATTGGGCTTAGTTTGTTGCTGTAAAGTGTAGTTGGGGGTGATTTTTGATAGCCGAACTAATTTAGGTGAGTTTGGCATAGTTTGCTATGGTTAGTAGCATTTTTTTGTAATTTAAAAGTGATTGGGTTTAGTTTGTTGTGGTAAGGGTTAGTTGGTGATGATTTAGAGTAGCCGAAGTAATT
>OZ026854.1:22524297-22531797 GCA_964023215.1 Eledona agricola
GCCGTCAACTTCGTCGTGGACGCCGCAGACAACGGTTTTGTTCCCAGATGTTTTCTCTTCGTCATCATCGACGCGTACGTGCTAAGTTGTGCACGTTTATACGTCGTAAATGACAAAGGCATCCGTTTGTTATCCCACCGCATTAGCAGCATCAGCAACGTACAAGACTGGCATATTTTGACCGTCATCATCTTCGTAACAGAACCCAAACCTCAACAAGTCTTGTTCTCAAACGTCAATTCGTCATCACCATCATCGTCGCGTACGTGCTTAAGAGCGCACGTTTATACGTCGTACATGTTGAAACGAAGCCGTCTGTTATCCAACCGTTTTGGAGAGTTCAAACAAAGTACATGACGTGGTCAAGCCTTTGGCCTGCCGTCAACTTCGTCGTGGACGCTTCTCAGACCGCGGTTTTGTTTCCAGGTCTTCTGTCATCGTCATCATCGTCGCGTACGTGCTAATTTCTGCACGTTTATACGTCGTACATGACGAAGACTCCGCTTGTTTCCCAACCGCCATCGAGAAAGTTCCAACAACGTACAAGACTAACATTTAGATCGTCATCACCTTCGTAGTAACAGAACCCAACCACCTCCACAAAGTCTTGTTCTCAAACGTCACAATTCGTCATCATCATCGTCGCGTACGTGCTAGGTATGCACGTTTATACGTCGTCCATGACAAACGAAGGCGTCTGTTATCCAACCGTATTGGAGGGTTCAATCGAAGCACGTGACAAGACCAGCGCCTTTGGCCTGCCGTCAACTTCGTCGTGGACGCCGCAGACAACGGTATTGTTTCCAGATGTTTTCTCTTCGTCATCATCGTCGCGTACGTGCTAGTTTTGCACGTTTATACGTCGTAAATGACAAAGGCATCCGTTTGTTATCCCACCGCATTAGCAGCATCAGCAACGTACAAGACTGGCATATTTTGGCCGTCATCATCTTCGTAACAGAACCCAACCTCAACAAATCTTGTTCTCAAACGTCAATTCGTGATCACCATCATCGTCGCGTACGTGCTTAAGAGTGCACGTTTATACGTCGTACATGATGAAACGAAGCCGTCTGTTATCCAACCGTTTTGGAGTGTTCAAACAAAGTACATGAGGTGGCCAAGCCTTTGGCCTGCCGTCAACTTCGTCGTGGACGCTTTTCAGACCGCGGTTTTGTTTCCAGGTTTTCTGTCATCGTCATCATCGTCGCGTACGTGCTAATTTCTGCACGTTTATACGTCGTACATGACGAAGACTCCGCTTGTTTCCCAACCGCCATCGAGAAAGCTCCAACAACGTACAAGACTAACATTTAGGTCATCACCTTCGTAGTAACAGAACCCAACCTCCACAAAGTCTTGTTCTCAAACGTCACAATTCGTCATCATCATCGTCGCGTACGTGCTAGGTATGCACGTTTATACGTCGTCCATGACAAACGAAGGCGTCTGTTATCCAACCGTATTGGAGGGTTCAATCGAAGCACGTGACAAGACCAGCGCCTTTGGCCTGCCGTCAACTTCGTCGTGGACGCCGCAGACAACGGTTTTGTTCCCGGATGTTTTCTCTTCGTCATCATCGTCGCGTACGTGCTAGTTTTGCACGTTTATACGTCGTACATGGCAAAGGCATCCTATTGTTATCCAACCGCATCAGCAGCTCCGGCAACGTACAAGACTAGCATTTATAGTCATCATCGTCGTAGTAGCAGCGGCACCGTGCAGTCTTGTTCGCAAATGTTTTTTCGTCATCATCGTCGCGTACGTGCTAATCGTGCACGTTTATACGTCGTACATGACGAATGCATCTGTTATCTAACCGCATTAGCCGCTCCTGAAAACAACGTACACGACTTTTTGTCATCTTCGTCGTGGCAGCAGACTCCGTAGTATAGTTAGAAAGACCGCTTCGCTTGTTTTTCAATGCCTCATTTTGTCATCACAATCATAATATTATCAGGTAGCTCCCACGTGGAACTAAATCAATTAATATTGGCACCCGGGTTCTGCCCGTTACGGAATCTCACCTCGCCGACAAGACAACAATTCCCGGGCAGAGTGTGCCGAATGAATGCAGCGTGGTAACTGATCAATCAAACAAACACAAAACCGGGACACCTGCGTTTTAAGTCTCGTAAATATACGAGTATTATATATCCCAACATCGAGGACCGCTTGCGGTCTTTTTGCTTTAGGGATATTTAGTGATATATTCGCACACAGCTAAGTGCATATGTAAGTCGTCCGTCGCCAGACGAATAAGTGTGTCCCACATCGTTTGTTTAGGTAACGCTGTTATAGGGTATATATTATATATGTATTATGTTGTTTGACAAAGGCATTTACTAGACACGGCGATCTTGCAAAGTTCGAAAACTACAGCAACTGCTTTTACGTCGTACATGACTCGTTCTTGGAATATCAACGGCCGATCTTCATATGTGATGCAAGTTACATTACATATATGGCGAAGACCGGGCAACGGTACCGCAAATGGCTGAACGTACCGTCGACTCCGTGCGACATACCTCGAACTCAATAAATCGGATATAATGTTATTTTCGCACAATTGTGACGAAAAAACACGTTAATGATCCTTCCGCAGGTTCACCTACGGAAACCTTGTTACGACTTTTACTTCCTCTAAATGATCAAGTTCGGTCATCTTCCCAGTATCATCGACGACGTCGAAACGCCATCGCGCACCAGTCCGAAGACCTCACTAAATCATTCAATCGGTAGTAGCGACGGGCGGTGTGTACAAAGGGCAGGGACGTAATCAACGCGAGCTTATGACTCACGCTTACTGGGAATTCCTCGTTCATGGGGAACAATTGCAAGCCCCAATCCCTAGCACGAAGGAGGTTCAGCGGGTTACCCGGACCGTTCGGTCAGGGAGGACACGCTGATTCCTTCAGTGTAGCGCGCGTGCGGCCCAGGACATCTAAGGGCATCACAGACCTGTTATTGCTCAATCTCGTGCGGCTAGAAGCCACCTGTCCCTCTAAGAAGATATGTATGTACGCCGACAGTAAAAACCGCGCACGATTACCGAGCGAACTCGGAACCGGCGGGCCTTTGAGATGTCGAAATACGTCTATTTAGCAGGCAAGAGTCTCGTTCGTTATCGGAATTAACCAGACAAATCGCTCCACCAACTAAGAACGGCCATGCACCACCACCCACCGAATCAAGAAAGAGCTCTCAATCTGTCAATCCTTCCGGTGTCCGGGCCTGATGAGGTTTCCCGTGTTGAGTCAAATTAAGCCGCAGGCTCCACTCCTGGTGGTGCCCTTCCGTCAATTCCTTTAAGTTTCAGCTTTGCAACCATACTTCCCCCGGAACCCAAAAGCTTTGGTTTCCCGGAAGCTGCCCGCCGAGTCATCGGAGGAACGTCGGCGGATCGCTAGCTGGCATCGTTTATGGTTAGAACTAGGGCGGTATCTGATCGCCTTCGAACCTCTAACTTTCGTTCTTGATCAATGAAAGCGTTTTTGGCAAATGCTTTCGCTTCTGTCCGTCTTGCGACGATCCAAGAATTTCACCTCTAACGTCGCAATACGAATGCCCCCATCCGTTCCTATTAATCATTACCTCGGGGTTCCGAAAACCAACAAAATAGAACCGAGGTCCTATTCCATTATTCCATGCACAGAATATTCAGGCGTAATTTTAGCCTGCTTTAAGCACTCTAATTTGTTCAAAGTAAACGTGTCGGCCCACCTCGACACTCAATGAAGAGCACCGCGGCGGGAAATTAATCTTGGGCCGCCCTCGCGAGCTAAGCCCACCGACAGGACGTCCCGCAACACGCCAGTTGACACCGCGAACGATGAACCGGCGGCACGGGACACAAATTCGACTACGAGCTTTTTAACCGCAGCAACTTTAATATACGCTATTGGAGCTGGAATTACCGCGGCTGCTGGCACCAGACTTGCCCTCCAATTGATCCTCGTTAAAGGGTTTAGAGTGTACTCATTCCGATTACGGGGCCTCGGATGAGTCCCGTATCGTTATTTTTCGTCACTACCTCCCCGTGCCGGGAGTGGGTAATTTGCGCGCCTGCTGCCTTCCTTGGATGTGGTAGCCGTTTCTCAGGCTCCCTCTCCGGAATCGAACCCTGATTCCCCGTTACCCGTTACAACCATGGTAGGCGCAGAACCTACCATCGACAGTTGATAAGGCAGACATTTGAAAGATACGTCGCCGGTGCAAGACCGTGCGATCAGCATAAAGTTATTCAGATTCAACAAATTGTACGATGACGACCGAAATCGCCACCGATTGGTTTTGATCTAATAAAAGCACTCCTTCCGTCTCCAGTTGGAGCTCTGTTTGCATGTGTTAGCTCTAGAATTACCACAGTTATCCAAGTAAATCTGGGTACAATCTAAGGAACCATAACTGATTTAATGAGCCTTTCGCGGTTTCACCTTAATTTGGCTTGTACTGAGACATGCATGGCTTAATCTTTGAGACAAGCATATGACTACTGGCAGGATCAACCAGGGAACTGATTTTTGTATATACGTACGTGCGAAAAGTCAAAAAGACGAAACGCCACGCCACGTAATTTTATAATTTGTAGCAGTTGCTACATTTTACATTCGTTCATTTGTGACCGTCGTGCGTCTGAAAGTTAAAATGCCGGACGTAAACACTTTACTTTAGACAGGTCGATACAATTTTAAACATTCTCTACATTCTACGCTAGATAAGCGACTATGTGTACATTTTTCGTGAAATTATCACGATCGTTTCGTATGTTAGCGCCTGGAACGCAGTGAGTAAACGAAAATTTTTTCGAAAAAAAACTAAAGTTTTTTTCATTTCTCATACATTGAATCGCATAAGGAGAACAAACTTAAATAAATTTGTCGATTCCGCGACCACGCTGTGTGTTCAGACCAAAGTCTAACTGTAGACGGACCCCACGAGGCTTGTCGCCTACATATATAGCAAGCGGTCACGGTTCGGAGCTGTACGCGCGGACGGGGAGCGCCTATTATAACCAATGGTAAAATAAATTTTCCCGTTGGGAAATATCTTATATTTTATGGTTCAGAATTTCATGTACTTTTATTATTAATACATATTATTAATTATTGAATGTCTGTGGTACATTAAAAAGTTTAAAAAAATTATTTCTAAAAGTTACACTCCTTTACTATAATGAACGCCGACTGTTTGTCAAAATTTTACAAGTTTTCATCGGCAAAAGTTGAAATAAAATAAAAGCGACTATTTTAACGATTTATCTTTCGGAGACGAATTCATCGGGCTTAGTGTCGAATAAAGACATTTGTCGTCAAATATACTAAAGTATAATGAACGCCGACTGTTTGTCGAAATTTTACAAGTTTTCATCGGCAAAAGTTGAAATTAAATAAAAGCGACGATTTTAACGATTTATCTTTCGGAGACGAATTCATCGGACTTAGTGTCGAATAAAGACATTTGTCGTCGAATATACTAAAGTATAATGAACGCCGACTGTTTGTCGAAATTTTAAAAGATTTCATCGGCAAAAGTTGAAATTAAATAGAAGCGACGATTTTCACGATTTATTCTTCGGAGACGAATTCGTCGGACTTAGTGTCGAATAAAGACATTTGTCGACGAACATACTAAAGTATAATGAACGCCGACTGTTTGTCGAAATTTTACAAGTTTTCATCGGCAAAAGTTGAAATTAAATAAAACCGACGATTATCACGATTTATTCTTCGGAGACGAATTCGTCGGACTTAGTGTCGAATAAAGACATTTGTCGACGAACATACTAAAGTATAATGAACGCCGACTGTTTGTCGAAATTTTAAAAGATTTCATCGGCAAAAGTTGAAATTATATAGAAGCGACGATTTTCACGATTTATTCTTCGGAGACGAATTCGTCGGACTTAGTGTCGAATAAAGACATTTGTCGACGAACATACTAAAGTATAATGAACGCCGACTGTTTGTCGAAATTTTAAAAGATTTCATCGGCAAAAGTTGAAATTAAATAGAAGCGACGATTTTCACGATTTATTCTTCGGAGACGAATTCGTCGGACTTAGTGTCGAATAAAGACATTTGTCGACGAACATACTAAAGTATAATGAACGCCGACTGTTTGTCGAAATTTTACAAGTTTTCATCGGCAAAAGTTGAAATTAAATAAAACCGACGATTATCACGATTTATTCTTCGGAGACGAATTCGTCGGACTTAGTGTCGAATAAAGACATTTGTCGACGAATATACTAAAGTATAATGAACGCCGACTGTTTGTCGAAATTTTACAAGTTTTCATCGGCAAAAGTTGAAATTAAATAAAACCGACGATTTTAACGATTTATCCTTCGGAGACGAATTCTTCGGACTTAGTGTCGAATAAAGACATTTGTCGTCGAATATACTAAAATATAATGAACGCCGACTGTTTGTCGAAATTTTACAAGTTTTCATCGGCAAAAGTTGAAATTAAATAAAGCGACGACTTTCACGATTTATTCTTCGGAGACGAATTCATCGGACTTAATGTCGAATAAAGACATTTGTCGTCGAACATACTAAAGTATAATGAACGCCGACTGTTTGTCGAAATTTTACAAGTTTTCATCGGCAAAAGTTGAAATTAAATAAAAGCGACGATTTTAACGATTTATCTTTCGGAGACGAATTCATCGGACTTAATGTCGAATAAAGACATTTGTCGTCGAATATACTAAAATATAATGAACGCCGACTGTTTGTCGAAATTTTACAAGTTTTCATCGGCAAAAGTTGAAATTAAATAAAACCGACGATTATCACGATTTATTCTTCGGAGACGAATTCGTCGGACTTAGTGTCGAATAAAGACATTTGTCGACGAACATACTAAAGTATAATGAACGCCGACTGTTTGTCGAAATTTTACAAGTTTTTATCGGCAAAAGTTGAAATTAAATAAAACCGACGATTATCACGATTTATTCTTCGGAGACGAATTCGTCGGACTTAGTGTCGAATAAAGACATTTGTCGACGAACATACTAAAGTATAATGAACGCCGACTGTTTGTCGAAATTTTACAAGTTTTCATCGGCAAAAGTTGAAATTAAATAAAACCGACGATTTTAACGATTTATCCTTCGGAGACGAATTCTTCGGACTTAGTGTCGAATAAAGACATTTGTCGACAAACATACTAAAGTATAATGAACGCCGACTGTTTGTCGAAATTTTACAAGTTTTCATCGGCAAAAGTTGAAATTAAATAAAAGCGACGATTTTAACGATTTATCCTTCGGAGACGAATTCATCGGACTTAGTGTCGAATAAAGACATTTGTCGTCGAATATACTAAAGTATAATGAACGCCGACGGTTTGTCAAAATTTTACAAGTTTTCATCGGCAAAAGTTGAAATAAAATAAAAGCGACTATTTTAACGATTTATCTTTCGGAGACGAATTCATCGGGCTTAGTGTCGAATAAAGACATTTGTCGACGAACATACTAAAGTATAA
>OZ026854.1:22541797-22551797 GCA_964023215.1 Eledona agricola
TTCAATCGGTCTTGCGACCTTTCAAAACCGAGCAGTCTTTGAAATTGACACGACCCTCAGCCAGGAGTGGTCCGGGAACAGAATGTCCGGGGACCGCAATGTGCGTTCGAAATGTCGATGTTCATGTGTCCTGCAGTTCACACTTAGACGCGCAATTAGCTGCGTTCTTCATCGACCCACGAGCCAAGTGATCCACCGTTCAGGGTAATCTTAAATATTAATAGGCGAACATCGTTCTCAAGGAACGTTCGACGTCTATCCAGTAAAAGTTTCGTTTATTTAAAAATAGTCCGGAACGCACACCCATTGTAAGAGTATCAACGACACACCGCAAAGCGAAAGAACACCTAAAAATACATAAAGTACTTTATAATTGGTGTAGTACGTTTCGTCGATTGACGGCAATTAACGTTGTCCTCTGGGAACGTTCCCTAGGACTATAGGAAAAAAGATGTCGCATTGGCCTGGCGGAAAACATTTAAAACCTCGAGGAATCGAATTGTAATAAAACGAAACCCCTGATCTTATTGTCGTCATCTGTGTAACGGTCTATTAAGATCTAGGTACCATGGCCGTAGACATTTTTGCAGTCATCTTCGTCGTAACATCTCCGACCAGTCCTGTTATCGAACATCAATTCGTTATCATCATCGTCGCGTACGTGCTTAGGGGAACTCACGTTTATACGCCGTACATGAAGAACGAAGACGTCTGTTATCCGACTGTTTGGGAGAGTTAGTTCAAACGACGTACATGACAAGCTTCGCCTTCGGCATGTCGTCAACTTCGTCGTGGACGCTTCTCAGACCGCGGTTTCGTTTCCAGGTCATCTGTCATCGTCATCATCGTCGCGTACGTGCTAAATTGTGCACATTTATACGTCGTACATGACAAAGACTCCGCTTGTTTCCCAACCGCCGTCGAGAAAGCTCCAACAACGTACAAGACTAACATTTAGGTCGTCATCACCTTCGTAGTAACAGAACGCAACCTCCACAAAGTCTTGTTCTCAAACGTCACAATTCGTCATCATCATCGTCGCGTACGTGCTAGGTATGCTCGTTTATACGTCGTTTCATGACAAGACGAAGGCGTCTGTTATCCAACCGTATTGGAGAGTTCAATCGAAGCACGTGACAAGACCAGTGCCTTTGGCCTGCCGTCAACTTCGTCGTGGACGCCGCAGACAACGGTTTTGTTCCCAGATGTTTTCTCTTCGTCATCATCGACGCGTACGTGCTAAGTTGTGCACGTTTATACGTCGTAAATGACAAAGGCATCCGTTTGTTATCCCACCGCATTAGCAGCATCAGCAACGTACAAGACTGGCATATTTTGACCGTCATCATCTTCGTAACAGAACCCAAACCTCAACAAGTCTTGTTCTCAAACGTCAATTCGTCATCACCATCATCGTCGCGTACGTGCTTAAGAGCGCACGTTTATACGTCGTACATGTTGAAACGAAGCCGTCTGTTATCCAACCGTTTTGGAGAGTTCAAACAAAGTACATGACGTGGTCAAGCCTTTGGCCTGCCGTCAACTTCGTCGTGGACGCTTCTCAGACCGCGGTTTTGTTTCCAGGTCTTCTGTCATCGTCATCATCGTCGCGTACGTGCTAATTTCTGCACGTTTATACGTCGTACATGACGAAGACTCCGCTTGTTTCCCAACCGCCATCGAGAAAGTTCCAACAACGTACAAGACTAACATTTAGATCGTCATCACCTTCGTAGTAACAGAACCCAACCTCCACAAAGTCTTGTTCTCAAACGTCACAATTCGTCATCATCATCGTCGCGTACGTGCTAGGTATGCACGTTTATACGTCGTCCATGACAAACGAAGGCGTCTGTTATCCAACCGTATTGGAGGGTTCAATCGAAGCACGTGACAAGACCAGCGCCTTTGGCCTGCCGTCAACTTCGTCGTGGACGCCGCAGACAACGGTATTGTTTCCAGATGTTTTCTCTTCGTCATCATCGTCGCGTACGTGCTAGTTTTGCACGTTTATACGTCGTAAATGACAAAGGCATCCGTTTGTTATCCCACCGCATTAGCAGCATCAGCAACGTACAAGACTGGCATATTTTGGCCGTCATCATCTTCGTAACAGAACCCAACCTCAACAAATCTTGTTCTCAAACGTCAATTCGTGATCACCATCATCGTCGCGTACGTGCTTAAGAGTGCACGTTTATACGTCGTACATGATGAAACGAAGCCGTCTGTTATCCAACCGTTTTGGAGTGTTCAAACAAAGTACATGAGGTGGCCAAGCCTTTGGCCTGCCGTCAACTTCGTCGTGGACGCTTTTCAGACCGCGGTTTTGTTTCCAGGTTTTCTGTCATCGTCATCATCGTCGCGTACGTGCTAATTTCTGCACGTTTATACGTCGTACATGACGAAGACTCCGCTTGTTTCCCAACCGCCATCGAGAAAGCTCCAACAACGTACAAGACTAACATTTAGGTCATCACCTTCGTAGTAACAGAACCCAACCTCCACAAAGTCTTGTTCTCAAACGTCACAATTCGTCATCATCATCGTCGCGTACGTGCTAGGTATGCACGTTTATACGTCGTCCATGACAAACGAAGGCGTCTGTTATCCAACCGTATTGGAGGGTTCAATCGAAGCACGTGACAAGACCAGCGCCTTTGGCCTGCCGTCAACTTCGTCGTGGACGCCGCAGACAACGGTTTTGTTCCCGGATGTTTTCTCTTCGTCATCATCGTCGCGTACGTGCTAGTTTTGCACGTTTATACGTCGTACATGGCAAAGGCATCCTATTGTTATCCAACCGCATCAGCAGCTCCGGCAACGTACAAGACTAGCATTTATAGTCATCATCGTCGTAGTAGCAGCGGCACCGTGCAGTCTTGTTCGCAAATGTTTTTTCGTCATCATCGTCGCGTACGTGCTAATCGTGCACGTTTATACGTCGTACATGACGAATGCATCTGTTATCTAACCGCATTAGCCGCTCCTGAAAACAACGTACACGACTTTTTGTCATCTTCGTCGTGGCAGCAGACTCCGTAGTATAGTTAGAAAGACCGCTTCGCTTGTTTTTCAATGCCTCATTTTGTCATCACAATCATAATATTATCAGGTAGCTCCCACGTGGAACTAAATCAATTAATATTGGCACCCGGGTTCTGCCCGTTACGGAATCTCACCTCGCCGACAAGACAACAATTCCCGGGCAGAGTGTGCCGAATGAATGCAGCGTGGTAACTGATCAATCAAACAAACACAAAACCGGGACACCTGCGTTTTAAGTCTCGTAAATATACGAGTATTATATATCCCAACATCGAGGACCGCTTGCGGTCTTTTTGCTTTAGGGATATTTAGTGATATATTCGCACACAGCTAAGTGCATATGTAAGTCGTCCGTCGCCAGACGAATAAGTGTGTCCCACATCGTTTGTTTAGGTAACGCTGTTATAGGGTATATATTATATATGTATTATGTTGTTTGACAAAGGCATTTACTAGACACGGCGATCTTGCAAAGTTCGAAAACTACAGCAACTGCTTTTACGTCGTACATGACTCGTTCTTGGAATATCAACGGCCGATCTTCATATGTGATGCAAGTTACATTACATATATGGCGAAGACCGGGCAACGGTACCGCAAATGGCTGAACGTACCGTCGACTCCGTGCGACATACCTCGAACTCAATAAATCGGATATAATGTTATTTTCGCACAATTGTGACGAAAAAACACGTTAATGATCCTTCCGCAGGTTCACCTACGGAAACCTTGTTACGACTTTTACTTCCTCTAAATGATCAAGTTCGGTCATCTTCCCAGTATCATCGACGACGTCGAAACGCCATCGCGCACCAGTCCGAAGACCTCACTAAATCATTCAATCGGTAGTAGCGACGGGCGGTGTGTACAAAGGGCAGGGACGTAATCAACGCGAGCTTATGACTCACGCTTACTGGGAATTCCTCGTTCATGGGGAACAATTGCAAGCCCCAATCCCTAGCACGAAGGAGGTTCAGCGGGTTACCCGGACCGTTCGGTCAGGGAGGACACGCTGATTCCTTCAGTGTAGCGCGCGTGCGGCCCAGGACATCTAAGGGCATCACAGACCTGTTATTGCTCAATCTCGTGCGGCTAGAAGCCACCTGTCCCTCTAAGAAGATATGTATGTACGCCGACAGTAAAAACCGCGCACGATTACCGAGCGAACTCGGAACCGGCGGGCCTTTGAGATGTCGAAATACGTCTATTTAGCAGGCAAGAGTCTCGTTCGTTATCGGAATTAACCAGACAAATCGCTCCACCAACTAAGAACGGCCATGCACCACCACCCACCGAATCAAGAAAGAGCTCTCAATCTGTCAATCCTTCCGGTGTCCGGGCCTGATGAGGTTTCCCGTGTTGAGTCAAATTAAGCCGCAGGCTCCACTCCTGGTGGTGCCCTTCCGTCAATTCCTTTAAGTTTCAGCTTTGCAACCATACTTCCCCCGGAACCCAAAAGCTTTGGTTTCCCGGAAGCTGCCCGCCGAGTCATCGGAGGAACGTCGGCGGATCGCTAGCTGGCATCGTTTATGGTTAGAACTAGGGCGGTATCTGATCGCCTTCGAACCTCTAACTTTCGTTCTTGATCAATGAAAGCGTTTTTGGCAAATGCTTTCGCTTCTGTCCGTCTTGCGACGATCCAAGAATTTCACCTCTAACGTCGCAATACGAATGCCCCCATCCGTTCCTATTAATCATTACCTCGGGGTTCCGAAAACCAACAAAATAGAACCGAGGTCCTATTCCATTATTCCATGCACAGAATATTCAGGCGTAATTTTAGCCTGCTTTAAGCACTCTAATTTGTTCAAAGTAAACGTGTCGGCCCACCTCGACACTCAATGAAGAGCACCGCGGCGGGAAATTAATCTTGGGCCGCCCTCGCGAGCTAAGCCCACCGACAGGACGTCCCGCAACACGCCAGTTGACACCGCGAACGATGAACCGGCGGCACGGGACACAAATTCGACTACGAGCTTTTTAACCGCAGCAACTTTAATATACGCTATTGGAGCTGGAATTACCGCGGCTGCTGGCACCAGACTTGCCCTCCAATTGATCCTCGTTAAAGGGTTTAGAGTGTACTCATTCCGATTACGGGGCCTCGGATGAGTCCCGTATCGTTATTTTTCGTCACTACCTCCCCGTGCCGGGAGTGGGTAATTTGCGCGCCTGCTGCCTTCCTTGGATGTGGTAGCCGTTTCTCAGGCTCCCTCTCCGGAATCGAACCCTGATTCCCCGTTACCCGTTACAACCATGGTAGGCGCAGAACCTACCATCGACAGTTGATAAGGCAGACATTTGAAAGATACGTCGCCGGTGCAAGACCGTGCGATCAGCATAAAGTTATTCAGATTCAACAAATTGTACGATGACGACCGAAATCGCCACCGATTGGTTTTGATCTAATAAAAGCACTCCTTCCGTCTCCAGTTGGAGCTCTGTTTGCATGTGTTAGCTCTAGAATTACCACAGTTATCCAAGTAAATCTGGGTACAATCTAAGGAACCATAACTGATTTAATGAGCCTTTCGCGGTTTCACCTTAATTTGGCTTGTACTGAGACATGCATGGCTTATAATCTTTGAGACAAGCATATGACTACTGGCAGGATCAACCAGGGAACTGATTTTTGTATATACGTACGTGCGAAAAGTCAAAAAGACGAAACGCCACGCCACGTAATTTTATAATTTGTAGCAGTTGCTACATTTTACATTCGTTCATTTGTGACCGTCGTGCGTCTGAAAGTTAAAATGCCGGACGTAAACACTTTACTTTAGACAGGTCGATACAATTTTAAACATTCTCTACATTCTACGCTAGATAAGCGACTATGTGTACATTTTTCGTGAAATTATCACGATCGTTTCGTATGTTAGCGCCTGGAACGCAGTGAGTAAACGAAAATTTTTTCGAAAAAAAACTAAAGTTTTTTTCATTTCTCATACATTGAATCGCATAAGGAGAACAAACTTAAATAAATTTGTCGATTCCGCGACCACGCTGTGTGTTCAGACCAAAGTCTAACTGTAGACGGACCCCACGAGGCTTGTCGCCTACATATATAGCAAGCGGTCACGGTTCGGAGCTGTACGCGCGGACGGGGA
The DNA here is from genome assembly GCA_964023215.1 of Eledona agricola. NCBI lineage: Eukaryota > Metazoa > Arthropoda > Insecta > Coleoptera > Tenebrionidae > Eledona > Eledona agricola. Next base: position 22,547,956 of record OZ026854.1, read on the forward strand.
GCGCCTATTATAACCAATGGTAAAATAAATTTTCCCGTTGGGAAATATCTTATATTTTATGGTTCAGAATTTCATGTACTTTTATTATTAATACATATTATTAATTATTGAATGTCTGTGGTACATTAAAAAGTTTAAAAAAATTATTTCTAAAAGTTACACTCCTTTACTATAATGAACGCCGACTGTTTGTCAAAATTTTACAAGTTTTCATCGGCAAAAGTTGAAATAAAATAAAAGCGACTATTTTAACGATTTATCTTTCGGAGACGAATTCATCGGGCTTAGTGTCGAATAAAGACATTTGTCGTCAAATATACTAAAGTATAATGAACGCCGACTGTTTGTCGAAATTTTACAAGTTTTCATCGGCAAAAGTTGAAATTAAATAAAAGCGACGATTTTAACGATTTATCTTTCGGAGACGAATTCATCGGACTTAGTGTCGAATAAAGACATTTGTCGTCGAATATACTAAAGTATAATGAACGCCGACTGTTTGTCGAAATTTTAAAAGATTTCATCGGCAAAAGTTGAAATTAAATAGAAGCGACGATTTTCACGATTTATTCTTCGGAGACGAATTCGTCGGACTTAGTGTCGAATAAAGACATTTGTCGACGAACATACTAAAGTATAATGAACGCCGACTGTTTGTCGAAATTTTACAAGTTTTCATCGGCAAAAGTTGAAATTAAATAAAACCGACGATTATCACGATTTATTCTTCGGAGACGAATTCGTCGGACTTAGTGTCGAATAAAGACATTTGTCGACGAACATACTAAAGTATAATGAACGCCGACTGTTTGTCGAAATTTTAAAAGATTTCATCGGCAAAAGTTGAAATTATATAGAAGCGACGATTTTCACGATTTATTCTTCGGAGACGAATTCGTCGGACTTAGTGTCGAATAAAGACATTTGTCGACGAACATACTAAAGTATAATGAACGCCGACTGTTTGTCGAAATTTTAAAAGATTTCATCGGCAAAAGTTGAAATTAAATAGAAGCGACGATTTTCACGATTTATTCTTCGGAGACGAATTCGTCGGACTTAGTGTCGAATAAAGACATTTGTCGACGAACATACTAAAGTATAATGAACGCCGACTGTTTGTCGAAATTTTACAAGTTTTCATCGGCAAAAGTTGAAATTAAATAAAACCGACGATTATCACGATTTATTCTTCGGAGACGAATTCGTCGGACTTAGTGTCGAATAAAGACATTTGTCGACGAATATACTAAAGTATAATGAACGCCGACTGTTTGTCGAAATTTTACAAGTTTTCATCGGCAAAAGTTGAAATTAAATAAAACCGACGATTTTAACGATTTATCCTTCGGAGACGAATTCTTCGGACTTAGTGTCGAATAAAGACATTTGTCGTCGAATATACTAAAATATAATGAACGCCGACTGTTTGTCGAAATTTTACAAGTTTTCATCGGCAAAAGTTGAAATTAAATAAAGCGACGACTTTCACGATTTATTCTTCGGAGACGAATTCATCGGACTTAATGTCGAATAAAGACATTTGTCGTCGAACATACTAAAGTATAATGAACGCCGACTGTTTGTCGAAATTTTACAAGTTTTCATCGGCAAAAGTTGAAATTAAATAAAAGCGACGATTTTAACGATTTATCTTTCGGAGACGAATTCATCGGACTTAATGTCGAATAAAGACATTTGTCGTCGAATATACTAAAATATAATGAACGCCGACTGTTTGTCGAAATTTTACAAGTTTTCATCGGCAAAAGTTGAAATTAAATAAAACCGACGATTATCACGATTTATTCTTCGGAGACGAATTCGTCGGACTTAGTGTCGAATAAAGACATTTGTCGACGAACATACTAAAGTATAATGAACGCCGACTGTTTGTCGAAATTTTACAAGTTTTTATCGGCAAAAGTTGAAATTAAATAAAACCGACGATTATCACGATTTATTCTTCGGAGACGAATTCGTCGGACTTAGTGTCGAATAAAGACATTTGTCGACGAACATACTAAAGTATAATGAACGCCGACTGTTTGTCGAAATTTTACAAGTTTTCATCGGCAAAAGTTGAAATTAAATAAAACCGACGATTTTAACGATTTATCCTTCGGAGACGAATTCTTCGGACTTAGTGTCGAATAAAGACATTTGTCGACAAACATACTAAAGTATAATGAACGCCGACTGTTTGTCGAAATTTTACAAGTTTTCATCGGCAAAAGTTGAAATTAAATAAAAGCGACGATTTTAACGATTTATCCTTCGGAGACGAATTCATCGGACTTAGTGTCGAATAAAGACATTTGTCGTCGAATATACTAAAGTATAATGAACGCCGACGGTTTGTCAAAATTTTACAAGTTTTCATCGGCAAAAGTTGAAATAAAATAAAAGCGACTATTTTAACGATTTATCTTTCGGAGACGAATTCATCGGGCTTAGTGTCGAATAAAGACATTTGTCGACGAACATACTAAAGTATAATGAACGCCGACTGTTTGTCGAAATTTTACAAGTTTTTATCGGCAAAAGTTGAAATTAAATAAAACCGACGATTATCACGATTTATTCTTCGGAGACGAATTCGTCGGACTTAGTGTCGAATAAAGACATTTGTCGACGAACATACTAAAGTATAATGAACGCCGACTGTTTGTCGAAATTTTACAAGTTTTCATCGGCAAAAGTTGAAATTAAATAAAACCGACGATTTTAACGATTTATCCTTCGGAGACGAATTCTTCGGACTTAGTGTCGAATAAAGACATTTGTCGACAAACATACTAAAGTATAATGAACGCCGACTGTTTGTCGAAATTTTACAAGTTTTCATCGGCAAAAGTTGAAATTAAATAAAAGCGACGATTTTAACGATTTATCCTTCGGAGACGAATTCTTCGGACTTAGTGTCGTATAAAGACATTTGTCGACGAATATACTAAAGTATAATGAACGCCGACTGTTTGTCGAAATTTTACAAGTTTTCATCGGCAAAAGTTGAAATTAAATAAAAGCGACGATTTTCACGATTTATTCTTCGGAGACGAATTCGTCGGACTTAGTGTCGAATAAAGACATTTGTCGACAAATATACTAATGTATAATAAACGCCGACTGTTTGTCGAAATTTTACAAGTTTTCTTCGGAGTCGTTTCAAACAAAATAAATGCGACGATTTTGACTATCTCTATATATACAAATATTATTTATATACATATTTATATAAATTTGCCAGACTTATTTTCGATTTATTGCATTTTTCACAAGAATACTAAACTATAATGAATACGGAATGATTGTTGCATTTTTACGAATTTTCAACGGAAACGTCTCAAATAAAATAAATGCGACGATTTTGATTATCTCTTTATATATAAAAATTATAAATATTATTTATATACATATTTATATAAATTTGTCGGATCTATTTTCGATTTATTGCATTTTTCACAAGAATACTAAACTATAATGAATACGGAATGATTGTTGCATTTTTACGAATTTTCAACGGAAACGTTTTAAATAAAATAAATGCGACGATTTTGATTATCTCTTTATATATAAAAATTATAAATATTATTTATATACATATTTATATAAATTTGTCGGATCTATTTTCGATTTATTGCATTTTTCACAAGAATACTAAACTATAATGAATACGGAATGATTGTTGCATTTTTACGAATTTTCAACGGAAACGTTTCAAATAAAATAAATGCGAAAATTTTAATTCTTTTTATATAAATATATAGACTTTATATATATATTATTTATATATATAAATTTGTCGGACTCATTTTCGATTTATAGTATTTTTCAGAAGA
>OZ026854.1:22561797-22569297 GCA_964023215.1 Eledona agricola
TGCTTAGGGGAACTCACGTTTATACGCCGTACATGAAGAACGAAGACGTCTGTTATCCGACTGTTTGGGAGAGTTAGTTCAAACGACGTACATGACAAGCTTCGCCTTCGGCATGTCGTCAACTTCGTCGTGGACGCTTCTCAGACCGCGGTTTCGTTTCCAGGTCATCTGTCATCGTCATCATCGTCGCGTACGTGCTAAATTGTGCACATTTATACGTCGTACATGACAAAGACTCCGCTTGTTTCCCAACCGCCGTCGAGAAAGCTCCAACAACGTACAAGACTAACATTTAGGTCGTCATCACCTTCGTAGTAACAGAACGCAACCTCCACAAAGTCTTGTTCTCAAACGTCACAATTCGTCATCATCATCGTCGCGTACGTGCTAGGTATGCTCGTTTATACGTCGTTTCATGACAAGACGAAGGCGTCTGTTATCCAACCGTATTGGAGGGTTCAATCGAAGCACGTGACAAGACCAGCGCCTTTGGCCTGCCGTCAACTTCGTCGTGGACGCCGCAGACAACGGTATTGTTTCCAGATGTTTTCTCTTCGTCATCATCGTCGCGTACGTGCTAGTTTTGCACGTTTATACGTCGTAAATGACAAAGGCATCCGTTTGTTATCCCACCGCATTAGCAGCATCAGCAACGTACAAGACTGGCATATTTTGGCCGTCATCATCTTCGTAACAGAACCCAACCTCAACAAATCTTGTTCTCAAACGTCAATTCGTGATCACCATCATCGTCGCGTACGTGCTTAAGAGTGCACGTTTATACGTCGTACATGATGAAACGAAGCCGTCTGTTATCCAACCGTTTTGGAGTGTTCAAACAAAGTACATGAGGTGGCCAAGCCTTTGGCCTGCCGTCAACTTCGTCGTGGACGCTTTTCAGACCGCGGTTTTGTTTCCAGGTTTTCTGTCATCGTCATCATCGTCGCGTACGTGCTAATTTCTGCACGTTTATACGTCGTACATGACGAAGACTCCGCTTGTTTCCCAACCGCCATCGAGAAAGCTCCAACAACGTACAAGACTAACATTTAGGTCATCACCTTCGTAGTAACAGAACCCAACCTCCACAAAGTCTTGTTCTCAAACGTCACAATTCGTCATCATCATCGTCGCGTACGTGCTAGGTATGCACGTTTATACGTCGTCCATGACAAACGAAGGCGTCTGTTATCCAACCGTATTGGAGGGTTCAATCGAAGCACGTGACAAGACCAGCGCCTTTGGCCTGCCGTCAACTTCGTCGTGGACGCCGCAGACAACGGTTTTGTTCCCGGATGTTTTCTCTTCGTCATCATCGTCGCGTACGTGCTAGTTTTGCACGTTTATACGTCGTACATGGCAAAGGCATCCTATTGTTATCCAACCGCATCAGCAGCTCCGGCAACGTACAAGACTAGCATTTATAGTCATCATCGTCGTAGTAGCAGCGGCACCGTGCAGTCTTGTTCGCAAATGTTTTTTCGTCATCATCGTCGCGTACGTGCTAATCGTGCACGTTTATACGTCGTACATGACGAATGCATCTGTTATCTAACCGCATTAGCCGCTCCTGAAAACAACGTACACGACTTTTTGTCATCTTCGTCGTGGCAGCAGACTCCGTAGTATAGTTAGAAAGACCGCTTCGCTTGTTTTTCAATGCCTCATTTTGTCATCACAATCATAATATTATCAGGTAGCTCCCACGTGGAACTAAATCAATTAATATTGGCACCCGGGTTCTGCCCGTTACGGAATCTCACCTCGCCGACAAGACAACAATTCCCGGGCAGAGTGTGCCGAATGAATGCAGCGTGGTAACTGATCAATCAAACAAACACAAAACCGGGACACCTGCGTTTTAAGTCTCGTAAATATACGAGTATTATATATCCCAACATCGAGGACCGCTTGCGGTCTTTTTGCTTTAGGGATATTTAGTGATATATTCGCACACAGCTAAGTGCATATGTAAGTCGTCCGTCGCCAGACGAATAAGTGTGTCCCACATCGTTTGTTTAGGTAACGCTGTTATAGGGTATATATTATATATGTATTATGTTGTTTGACAAAGGCATTTACTAGACACGGCGATCTTGCAAAGTTCGAAAACTACAGCAACTGCTTTTACGTCGTACATGACTCGTTCTTGGAATATCAACGGCCGATCTTCATATGTGATGCAAGTTACATTACATATATGGCGAAGACCGGGCAACGGTACCGCAAATGGCTGAACGTACCGTCGACTCCGTGCGACATACCTCGAACTCAATAAATCGGATATAATGTTATTTTCGCACAATTGTGACGAAAAAACACGTTAATGATCCTTCCGCAGGTTCACCTACGGAAACCTTGTTACGACTTTTACTTCCTCTAAATGATCAAGTTCGGTCATCTTCCCAGTATCATCGACGACGTCGAAACGCCATCGCGCACCAGTCCGAAGACCTCACTAAATCATTCAATCGGTAGTAGCGACGGGCGGTGTGTACAAAGGGCAGGGACGTAATCAACGCGAGCTTATGACTCACGCTTACTGGGAATTCCTCGTTCATGGGGAACAATTGCAAGCCCCAATCCCTAGCACGAAGGAGGTTCAGCGGGTTACCCGGACCGTTCGGTCAGGGAGGACACGCTGATTCCTTCAGTGTAGCGCGCGTGCGGCCCAGGACATCTAAGGGCATCACAGACCTGTTATTGCTCAATCTCGTGCGGCTAGAAGCCACCTGTCCCTCTAAGAAGATATGTATGTACGCCGACAGTAAAAACCGCGCACGATTACCGAGCGAACTCGGAACCGGCGGGCCTTTGAGATGTCGAAATACGTCTATTTAGCAGGCAAGAGTCTCGTTCGTTATCGGAATTAACCAGACAAATCGCTCCACCAACTAAGAACGGCCATGCACCACCACCCACCGAATCAAGAAAGAGCTCTCAATCTGTCAATCCTTCCGGTGTCCGGGCCTGATGAGGTTTCCCGTGTTGAGTCAAATTAAGCCGCAGGCTCCACTCCTGGTGGTGCCCTTCCGTCAATTCCTTTAAGTTTCAGCTTTGCAACCATACTTCCCCCGGAACCCAAAAGCTTTGGTTTCCCGGAAGCTGCCCGCCGAGTCATCGGAGGAACGTCGGCGGATCGCTAGCTGGCATCGTTTATGGTTAGAACTAGGGCGGTATCTGATCGCCTTCGAACCTCTAACTTTCGTTCTTGATCAATGAAAGCGTTTTTGGCAAATGCTTTCGCTTCTGTCCGTCTTGCGACGATCCAAGAATTTCACCTCTAACGTCGCAATACGAATGCCCCCATCCGTTCCTATTAATCATTACCTCGGGGTTCCGAAAACCAACAAAATAGAACCGAGGTCCTATTCCATTATTCCATGCACAGAATATTCAGGCGTAATTTTAGCCTGCTTTAAGCACTCTAATTTGTTCAAAGTAAACGTGTCGGCCCACCTCGACACTCAATGAAGAGCACCGCGGCGGGAAATTAATCTTGGGCCGCCCTCGCGAGCTAAGCCCACCGACAGGACGTCCCGCAACACGCCAGTTGACACCGCGAACGATGAACCGGCGGCACGGGACACAAATTCGACTACGAGCTTTTTAACCGCAGCAACTTTAATATACGCTATTGGAGCTGGAATTACCGCGGCTGCTGGCACCAGACTTGCCCTCCAATTGATCCTCGTTAAAGGGTTTAGAGTGTACTCATTCCGATTACGGGGCCTCGGATGAGTCCCGTATCGTTATTTTTCGTCACTACCTCCCCGTGCCGGGAGTGGGTAATTTGCGCGCCTGCTGCCTTCCTTGGATGTGGTAGCCGTTTCTCAGGCTCCCTCTCCGGAATCGAACCCTGATTCCCCGTTACCCGTTACAACCATGGTAGGCGCAGAACCTACCATCGACAGTTGATAAGGCAGACATTTGAAAGATACGTCGCCGGTGCAAGACCGTGCGATCAGCATAAAGTTATTCAGATTCAACAAATTGTACGATGACGACCGAAATCGCCACCGATTGGTTTTGATCTAATAAAAGCACTCCTTCCGTCTCCAGTTGGAGCTCTGTTTGCATGTGTTAGCTCTAGAATTACCACAGTTATCCAAGTAAATCTGGGTACAATCTAAGGAACCATAACTGATTTAATGAGCCTTTCGCGGTTTCACCTTAATTTGGCTTGTACTGAGACATGCATGGCTTATAATCTTTGAGACAAGCATATGACTACTGGCAGGATCAACCAGGGAACTGATTTTTGTATATACGTACGTGCGAAAAGTCAAAAAGACGAAACGCCACGCCACGTAATTTTATAATTTGTAGCAGTTGCTACATTTTACATTCGTTCATTTGTGACCGTCGTGCGTCTGAAAGTTAAAATGCCGGACGTAAACACTTTACTTTAGACAGGTCGATACAATTTTAAACATTCTCTACATTCTACGCTAGATAAGCGACTATGTGTACATTTTTCGTGAAATTATCACGATCGTTTCGTATGTTAGCGCCTGGAACGCAGTGAGTAAACGAAAATTTTTTCGAAAAAAAACTAAAGTTTTTTTCATTTCTCATACATTGAATCGCATAAGGAGAACAAACTTAAATAAATTTGTCGATTCCGCGACCACGCTGTGTGTTCAGACCAAAGTCTAACTGTAGACGGACCCCACGAGGCTTGTCGCCTACATATATAGCAAGCGGTCACGGTTCGGAGCTGTACGCGCGGACGGGGAGCGCCTATTATAACCAATGGTAAAATAAATTTTCCCGTTGGGAAATATCTTATATTTTATGGTTCAGAATTTCATGTACTTTTATTATTAATACATATTATTAATTATTGAATGTCTGTGGTACATTAAAAAGTTTAAAAAAATTATTTCTAAAAGTTACACTCCTTTACTATAATGAACGCCGACTGTTTGTCAAAATTTTACAAGTTTTCATCGGCAAAAGTTGAAATAAAATAAAAGCGACTATTTTAACGATTTATCTTTCGGAGACGAATTCATCGGGCTTAGTGTCGAATAAAGACATTTGTCGTCAAATATACTAAAGTATAATGAACGCCGACTGTTTGTCGAAATTTTACAAGTTTTCATCGGCAAAAGTTGAAATTAAATAAAAGCGACGATTTTAACGATTTATCTTTCGGAGACGAATTCATCGGACTTAGTGTCGAATAAAGACATTTGTCGTCGAATATACTAAAGTATAATGAACGCCGACTGTTTGTCGAAATTTTAAAAGATTTCATCGGCAAAAGTTGAAATTAAATAGAAGCGACGATTTTCACGATTTATTCTTCGGAGACGAATTCGTCGGACTTAGTGTCGAATAAAGACATTTGTCGACGAACATACTAAAGTATAATGAACGCCGACTGTTTGTCGAAATTTTACAAGTTTTCATCGGCAAAAGTTGAAATTAAATAAAACCGACGATTATCACGATTTATTCTTCGGAGACGAATTCGTCGGACTTAGTGTCGAATAAAGACATTTGTCGACGAACATACTAAAGTATAATGAACGCCGACTGTTTGTCGAAATTTTAAAAGATTTCATCGGCAAAAGTTGAAATTATATAGAAGCGACGATTTTCACGATTTATTCTTCGGAGACGAATTCGTCGGACTTAGTGTCGAATAAAGACATTTGTCGACGAACATACTAAAGTATAATGAACGCCGACTGTTTGTCGAAATTTTAAAAGATTTCATCGGCAAAAGTTGAAATTAAATAGAAGCGACGATTTTCACGATTTATTCTTCGGAGACGAATTCGTCGGACTTAGTGTCGAATAAAGACATTTGTCGACGAACATACTAAAGTATAATGAACGCCGACTGTTTGTCGAAATTTTACAAGTTTTCATCGGCAAAAGTTGAAATTAAATAAAACCGACGATTATCACGATTTATTCTTCGGAGACGAATTCGTCGGACTTAGTGTCGAATAAAGACATTTGTCGACGAATATACTAAAGTATAATGAACGCCGACTGTTTGTCGAAATTTTACAAGTTTTCATCGGCAAAAGTTGAAATTAAATAAAACCGACGATTTTAACGATTTATCCTTCGGAGACGAATTCTTCGGACTTAGTGTCGAATAAAGACATTTGTCGTCGAATATACTAAAATATAATGAACGCCGACTGTTTGTCGAAATTTTACAAGTTTTCATCGGCAAAAGTTGAAATTAAATAAAGCGACGACTTTCACGATTTATTCTTCGGAGACGAATTCATCGGACTTAATGTCGAATAAAGACATTTGTCGTCGAACATACTAAAGTATAATGAACGCCGACTGTTTGTCGAAATTTTACAAGTTTTCATCGGCAAAAGTTGAAATTAAATAAAAGCGACGATTTTAACGATTTATCTTTCGGAGACGAATTCATCGGACTTAATGTCGAATAAAGACATTTGTCGTCGAATATACTAAAATATAATGAACGCCGACTGTTTGTCGAAATTTTACAAGTTTTCATCGGCAAAAGTTGAAATTAAATAAAACCGACGATTATCACGATTTATTCTTCGGAGACGAATTCGTCGGACTTAGTGTCGAATAAAGACATTTGTCGACGAACATACTAAAGTATAATGAACGCCGACTGTTTGTCGAAATTTTACAAGTTTTTATCGGCAAAAGTTGAAATTAAATAAAACCGACGATTATCACGATTTATTCTTCGGAGACGAATTCGTCGGACTTAGTGTCGAATAAAGACATTTGTCGACGAACATACTAAAGTATAATGAACGCCGACTGTTTGTCGAAATTTTACAAGTTTTCATCGGCAAAAGTTGAAATTAAATAAAACCGACGATTTTAACGATTTATCCTTCGGAGACGAATTCTTCGGACTTAGTGTCGAATAAAGACATTTGTCGACAAACATACTAAAGTATAATGAACGCCGACTGTTTGTCGAAATTTTACAAGTTTTCATCGGCAAAAGTTGAAATTAAATAAAAGCGACGATTTTAACGATTTATCCTTCGGAGACGAATTCATCGGACTTAGTGTCGAATAAAGACATTTGTCGTCGAATATACTAAAGTATAATGAACGCCGACGGTTTGTCAAAATTTTACAAGTTTTCATCGGCAAAAGTTGAAATAAAATAAAAGCGACTATTTTAACGATTTATCTTTCGGAGACGAATTCATCGGGCTTAGTGTCGAATAAAGACATTTGTCGACGAACATACTAAAGTATAATGAACGCCGACTGTTTGTCGAAATTTTACAAGTTTTTATCGGCAAAAGTTGAAATTAAATAAAACCGACGATTATCACGATTTATTCTTCGGAGACGAATTCGTCGGACTTAGTGTCGAATAAAGACATTTGTCGACGAACATACTAAAGTATAATGAACGCCGACTGTTTGTCGAAATTTTACAAGTTTTCATCGGCAAAAGTTGAAATTAAATAAAACCGACGATTTTAACGATTTATCCTTCGGAGACGAATTCTTCGG
>OZ026854.1:22579297-22584297 GCA_964023215.1 Eledona agricola
CATGGTAGGCGCAGAACCTACCATCGACAGTTGATAAGGCAGACATTTGAAAGATACGTCGCCGGTGCAAGACCGTGCGATCAGCATAAAGTTATTCAGATTCAACAAATTGTACGATGACGACCGAAATCGCCACCGATTGGTTTTGATCTAATAAAAGCACTCCTTCCGTCTCCAGTTGGAGCTCTGTTTGCATGTGTTAGCTCTAGAATTACCACAGTTATCCAAGTAAATCTGGGTACAATCTAAGGAACCATAACTGATTTAATGAGCCTTTCGCGGTTTCACCTTAATTTGGCTTGTACTGAGACATGCATGGCTTAATCTTTGAGACAAGCATATGACTACTGGCAGGATCAACCAGGGAACTGATTTTTGTATATACGTACGTGCGAAAAGTCAAAAAGACGAAACGCCACGCCACGTAATTTTATAATTTGTAGCAGTTGCTACATTTTACAATCGTTCATTTGTGACCGTCGTGCGTCTGAAAGTTAAAATGCCGGACGTAAACACTTTACTTTAGACAGGTCGATACAATTTTAAACATTCTCTACATTCTACGCTAGATAAGCGACTATGTGTACATTTTTCGTGAAATTATCACGATCGTTTCGTATGTTAGCGCCTGGAACGCAGTGAGTAAACGAAAATTTTTTCGAAAAAAAACTAAAGTTTTTTTCATTTCTCATACATTGAATCGCATAAGGAGAACAAACTTAAATAAATTTGTCGATTCCGCGACCACGCTGTGTGTTCAGACCAAAGTCTAACTGTAGACGGACCCCACGAGGCTTGTCGCCTACATATATAGCAAGCGGTCACGGTTCGGAGCTGTACGCGCGGACGGGGAGCGCCTATTATAACCAATGGTAAAATAAATTTTCCCGTTGGGAAATATCTTATATTTTATGGTTCAGAATTTCATGTACTTTTATTATTAATACATATTATTAATTATTGAATGTCTGTGGTACATTAAAAAGTTTAAAAAAATTATTTCTAAAAGTTACACTCCTTTACTATAATGAACGCCGACTGTTTGTCAAAATTTTACAAGTTTTCATCGGCAAAAGTTGAAATAAAATAAAAGCGACTATTTTAACGATTTATCTTTCGGAGACGAATTCATCGGGCTTAGTGTCGAATAAAGACATTTGTCGTCGAATATACTAAAGTATAATGAACGCCGACTGTTTGTCGAAATTTTACAAGTTTTCATCGGCAAAAGTTGAAATTAAATAAAAGCGACGATTTTAACGATTTATCTTTCGGAGACGAATTCATCGGACTTAGTGTCGAATAAAGACATTTGTCGTCGAATATACTAAAGTATAATGAACGCCGACGGTTTGTCAAAATTTTACAAGTTTTCATCGGCAAAAGTTGAAATAAAATAAAAGCGACTATTTTAACGATTTATCTTTCGGAGACGAATTCATCGGGCTTAGTGTCGAATAAAGACATTTGTCGTCGAATATACTAAAGTATAATGAACGCCGACTGTTTGTCGAAATTTTACAAGTTTTCATCGGCAAAAGTTGAAATTAAATAAAACCGACGATTTTAACGATTTATCCTTCGGAGACGAATTCGTCGGACTTAGTGTCGAATAAAGACATTTGTCGACGAACATACTAAAATATAATGAACGCCGACTGTTTGTCGAAATTTTACAAGTTTTCATCGGCAAAAGTTGAAATTAAATAAAACCGACGATTATCACGATTTATTCTTCGGAGACGAATTCGTCGGACTCAGTGTCGAATAAAGACATTTGTCGACGAACATACTAAAGTATAATGAACGCCGACTGTTTGTCGAAATTTTACAAGTTTTTATCGGCAAAAGTTGAAATTAAATAAAACCGACGATTATCACGATTTATTCTTCGGAGACGAATTCGTCGGACTTAGTGTCGAATAAAGACATTTGTCGACGAACATACTAAAGTATAATGAACGCCGACTGTTTGTCGAAATTTTACAAGTTTTCATCGGCAAAAGTTGAAATTAAATAAAAGCGACGATTTTCACGATTTATTCTTCGGAGACGAATTCGTCGGACTTAGTGTCGAATAAAGACATTTGTCGACCAACATACTAAAGTATAATGAACGCCGACTGTTTGTCGAAATTTTACAAGTTTTCATCGGCAAAAGTTGAAATTAAATAAAAGCGACGATTATCACGATTTATTCTTCGGAGACGAATTCGTCGGACTTAGTGTCGAATAAAGACATTTGTCGACGAACATACTAAAGTATAATGAACGCCGACTGTTTGTCGAAATTTTACAAGTTTTCATCGGCAAAAGTTGAAATTAAATAAAAGCGACGATTTCAACGATTTATCTTTCGGAGACGAATTCATCGGACTTAGTGTCGAATAAAGACATTTGTCGTCGAATATACTAAAGTATAATGAACGCCGACTGTTTGTCGAAATTTTACAAGTTTTCATCGGCAAAAGTTGAAATTAAATAAAACCGACGATTTTAACGATTTATCCTTCGGAGACGAATTCCTCGGACTTAGTGTCGAATAAAGACATTTGTCGTCGAATATACTAAAATATAATGAACGCCGACTGTTTGTCGAAATTTTACAAGTTTTCATCGGCAAAAGTTGAAATTAAATAAAACCGACGATTATCACGATTTATTCTTCGGAGACGAATTCGTCGGACTTAGTGTCGAATAAAGACATTTGTCGACGAACATACTAAAGTATAATGAACGCCGACTGTTTGTCGAAATTTTACAAGTTTTTATCGGCAAAAGTTGAAATTAAATAAAACCGACGATTATCACGATTTATTCTTCGGAGACGAATTCGTCGGACTTAGTGTCGAATAAAGACATTTGTCGTCGAATATACTAAAGTATAATGAACGCCGACTGTTTGTCGAAATTTTACAAGTTTTCATCGGCAAAAGTTGAAATTAAATAAAACCGACGATTTTAACGATTTATCCTTCGGAGACGAATTCTTCGGACTTAGTGTCGAATAAAGACATTTGTCGTCGAATATACTAAAATATAATGAACGCCGACTGTTTGTCGAAATTTTACAAGTTTTCATCGGCAAAAGTTGAAATTAAATAAAACCGACGATTATCACGATTTATTCTTCGGAGACGAATTCGTCGGACTTAGTGTCGAATAAAGACATTTGTCGTCGAATATACTAAAGTATAATGAACGCCGACTGTTTGTCGAAATTTTACAAGTTTTCATCGGCAAAAGTTGAAATTAAATAAAACCGACGATTTTAACGATTTATCCTTCGGAGACGAATTCTTCGGACTTAGTGTCGAATAAAGACATTTGTCGTCGAATATACTAAAATATAATGAACGCCGACTGTTTGTCGAAATTTTACAAGTTTTCATCGGCAAAAGTTGAAATTAAATAAAACCGACGATTATCACGATTTATTCTTCGGAGACGAATTCGTCGGACTTAGTGTCGAATAAAGACATTTGTCGACGAACATACTAAAGTATAATGAACGCCGACTGTTTGTCGAAATTTTACAAGTTTTTATCGGCAAAAGTTGAAATTAAATAAAACCGACGATTATCACGATTTATTCTTCGGAGACGAATTCGTCGGACTTAGTGTCGAATAAAGACATTTGTCGACGAACATACTAAAGTATAATGAACGCCGACTGTTTGTCGAAATTTTACAAGTTTTCATCGGCAAAAGTTGAAATTAAATAAAACCGACGATTTTAACGATTTATCCTTCGGAGACGAATTCTTCGGACTTAGTGTCGAATAAAGACATTTGTCGACAAACATACTAAAGTATAATGAACGCCGACTGTTTGTCGAAATTTTACAAGTTTTCATCGGCAAAAGTTGAAATTAAATAAAACCGACGATTTTAACGATTTATCCTTCGGAGACGAATTCTTCGGACTTAGTGTCGAATAAAGACATTTGTCGACAAACATACTAAAGTATAATGAACGCCGACTGTTTGTCGAAATTTTACAAGTTTTCATCGGCAAAAGTTGAAATTAAATAAAAGCGACGATTTTAACGATTTATCCTTCGGAGACGAATTCTTCGGACTTAGTGTCGTATAAAGACATTTGTCGACGAATATACTAAAGTATAATGAACGCCGACTGTTTGTCGAAATTTTACAAGTTTTCATCGGCAAAAGTTGAAATTAAATAAAAGCGACGATTTTCACGATTTATTCTTCGGAGACGAATTCGTCGGACTTAGTGTCGAATAAAGACATTTGTCGACAAATATACTAATGTATAATAAACGCCGACTGTTTGTCGAAATTTTACAAGTTTTCTTCGGAGTCGTTTCAAACAAAATAAATGCGACGATTTTGACTATCTCTATATATACAAATATTATTTATATACATATTTATATAAATTTGCCAGACTTATTTTCGATTTATTGCATTTTTCACAAGAATACTAAACTATAATGAATACGGAATGATTGTTGCATTTTTACGAATTTTCAACGGAAACGTCTCAAATAAAATAAATGCGACGATTTTGATTATCTCTTTATATATAAAAATTATAAATATTATTTATATACATATTTATATAAATTTGTCGGATCTATTTTCGATTTATTGCATTTTTCACAAGAATACTAAACTATAATGAATACGGAATGATTGTTGCATTTTTACGAATTTTCAACGGAAACGTTTTAAATAAAATAAATGCGACGATTTTGATTATCTCTTTATATATAAAAATTATAAATATTATTTATATACATATTTATATAAATTTGTCGGATCTATTTTCGATTTATTGCATTTTTCACAAGAATACTAAACTATAATGAATACGGAATGATTGTTGCATTTTTACGAATTTTCAACGGAAACGTTTCAAATAAAATAAATGCGAAAATTTTAATTCTTTTTATATAAATATATAGACTTTATATATATATTATTTATATATATAAATTTGTCGGACTCATTTTCGATTTATAGTATTTTTC
>OZ026854.1:22594297-22601797 GCA_964023215.1 Eledona agricola
GACGCGTACGTGCTAAGTTGTGCACGTTTATACGTCGTAAATGACAAAGGCATCCGTTTGTTATCCCACCGCATTAGCAGCATCAGCAACGTACAAGAATGGCATATTTTGACCGTCATCATCTTCGTAACAGAACCCAAACCTCAACAAGTCTTGTTCTCAAACGTCAATTCGTCATCACCATCATCGTCGCGTACGTGCTTAAGAGCGCACGTTTATACGTCGTACATGTTGAAACGAAGCCGTCTGTTATCCAACCGTTTTGGAGAGTTCAAACAAAGTACATGACGTGGTCAAGCCTTTGGCCTGCCGTCAACTTCGTCGTGGACGCTTCTCAGACCGCGGTTTTGTTTCCAGGTCTTCTGTCATCGTCATCATCGTCGCGTACGTGCTAATTTCTGCACGTTTATACGTCGTACATGACGAAGACTCCGCTTGTTTCCCAACCGCCATCGAGAAAGTTCCAACAACGTACAAGACTAACATTTAGATCGTCATCACCTTCGTAGTAACAGAACCCAACCTCCACAAAGTCTTGTTCTCAAACGTCACAATTCGTCATCATCATCGTCGCGTACGTGCTAGGTATGCACGTTTATACGTCGTCCATGACAAACGAAGGCGTCTGTTATCCAACCGTATTGGAGGGTTCAATCGAAGCACGTGACAAGACCAGCGCCTTTGGCCTGCCGTCAACTTCGTCGTGGACGCCGCAGACAACGGTATTGTTTCCAGATGTTTTCTCTTCGTCATCATCGTCGCGTACGTGCTAGTTTTGCACGTTTATACGTCGTAAATGACAAAGGCATCCGTTTGTTATCCGACCGCATTAGCAGCATCAGCAACGTACAAGACTGGCATATTTTGGCCGTCATCATCTTCGTAACAGAACCCAACCTCAACAAATCTTGTTCTCAAACGTCAATTCGTGATCACCATCATCGTCGCGTACGTGCTTAAGAGTGCACGTTTATACGTCGTACATGATGAAACGAAGCCGTCTGTTATCCAACCGTTTTGGAGTGTTCAAACAAAGTACATGAGGTGGCCAAGCCTTTGGCCTGCCGTCAACTTCGTCGTGGACGCTTTTCAGACCGCGGTTTTGTTTCCAGGTCTTCTGTCATCGTCATCATCGTCGCGTACGTGCTAATTTCTGCACGTTTATACGTCGTACATGACGAAGACTCCGCTTGTTTCCCAACCGCCATCGAGAAAGCTCCAACAACGTACAAGACTAACATTTAGGTCATCACCTTCGTAGTAACAGAACCCAACCTCCACAAAGTCTTGTTCTCAAACGTCACAATTCGTCATCATCATCGTCGCGTACGTGCTAGGTATGCACGTTTATACGTCGTCCATGACAAACGAAGGCGTCTGTTATCCAACCGTATTGGAGGGTTCAATCGAAGCACGTGACAAGACCAGCGCCTTTGGCCTGCCGTCAACTTCGTCGTGGACGCCGCAGACAACGGTTTTGTTCCCGGATGTTTTCTCTTCGTCATCATCGTCGCGTACGTGCTAGTTTTGCACGTTTATACGTCGTACATGACAAAGGCATCCTATTGTTATCCAACCGCATCAGCAGCTCCGGCAACGTACAAGACTAGCATTTATCGTCATCATCGTCGTAGTAGCAGCGGCACCGTGCAGTCTTGTTCGCAAATGTTTTTTCGTCATCATCGTCGCGTACGTGCTAATCGTGCACGTTTATACGTCGTACATGACGAATGCATCTGTTATCTAACCGCATTAGCCGCTCCTGAAAACAACGTACACGACTTTTTGTCATCTTCGTCGTGGCAGCAGACTCCGTAGTATAGTTAGAAAGACCGCTTCGCTTGTTTTTCAATGCCTCATTTTGTCATCACAATCATAATATTATCAGGTAGCTCCCACGTGGAACTAAATCAATTAATATTGGCACCCGGGTTCTGCCCGTTACGGAATTTCACCTCGCCGACAAGACAACAATTCCCGGGCAGAGTGTGCCGAATGAATGCAGCGTGGTAACTGATCAATCAAACAAACACAAAACCGGGACACCTGCGTTTTAAGTCTCGTAAATATACGAGTATTATATATCCCAACATCGAGGACCGCTTGCGGTCTTTTTGCTTTAGGGATATTTAGTGATATATTCGCACACAGCTAAGTGCATATGCAAGTCGTCCGTCGCCAGACGAATAAGTGTGTCCCACATCGTTTGTTTAGGTAACGCTGTTATAGGGTATATATTATATATGTATTATGTTGTTTGACAAAGGCATTTACTAGACACGGCGATCTTGCAAAGTTCGAAAACTACAGCAACTGCTTTTACGTCGTACATGACTCGTTCTTGGAATATCAACGGCCGATCTTCATATGTGATGCAAGTTACATTACATATATGGCGAAGACCGGGCAACGGTACCGCAAATGGCTGAACGTACCGTCGACTCCGTGCGACATACCTCGAACTCAATAAATCGGATATAATGTTATTTTCGCACAATTGTGACGAAAAAACACGTTAATGATCCTTCCGCAGGTTCACCTACGGAAACCTTGTTACGACTTTTACTTCCTCTAAATGATCAAGTTCGGTCATCTTCCCAGTATCATCGACGACGTCGAAACGCCATCGCGCACCAGTCCGAAGACCTCACTAAATCATTCAATCGGTAGTAGCGACGGGCGGTGTGTACAAAGGGCAGGGACGTAATCAACGCGAGCTTATGACTCACGCTTACTGGGAATTCCTCGTTCATGGGGAACAATTGCAAGCCCCAATCCCTAGCACGAAGGAGGTTCAGCGGGTTACCCGGACCGTTCGGTCAGGGAGGACACGCTGATTCCTTCAGTGTAGCGCGCGTGCGGCCCAGGACATCTAAGGGCATCACAGACCTGTTATTGCTCAATCTCGTGCGGCTAGAAGCCACCTGTCCCTCTAAGAAGATATGTATGTACGCCGACAGTAAAAACCGCGCACGATTACCGAGCGAACTCGGAACCGGCGGGCCTTTGAGATGTCGAAATACGTCTATTTAGCAGGCAAGAGTCTCGTTCGTTATCGGAATTAACCAGACAAATCGCTCCACCAACTAAGAACGGCCATGCACCACCACCCACCGAATCAAGAAAGAGCTCTCAATCTGTCAATCCTTCCGGTGTCCGGGCCTGATGAGGTTTCCCGTGTTGAGTCAAATTAAGCCGCAGGCTCCACTCCTGGTGGTGCCCTTCCGTCAATTCCTTTAAGTTTCAGCTTTGCAACCATACTTCCCCCGGAACCCAAAAGCTTTGGTTTCCCGGAAGCTGCCCGCCGAGTCATCGGAGGAACGTCGGCGGATCGCTAGCTGGCATCGTTTATGGTTAGAACTAGGGCGGTATCTGATCGCCTTCGAACCTCTAACTTTCGTTCTTGATCAATGAAAGCGTTTTTGGCAAATGCTTTCGCTTCTGTCCGTCTTGCGACGATCCAAGAATTTCACCTCTAACGTCGCAATACGAATGCCCCCATCCGTTCCTATTAATCATTACCTCGGGGTTCCAAAAACCAACAAAATAGAACCGAGGTCCTATTCCATTATTCCATGCACAGAATATTCAGGCGTAATTTTAGCCTGCTTTAAGCACTCTAATTTGTTCAAAGTAAACGTGTCGGCCCACCTCGACACTCAATGAAGAGCACCGCGGCGGGAAATTAATCTTGGGCCGCCCTCGCGAGCTAAGCCCACCGACAGGACGTCCCGCAACACGCCAGTTGACACCGCGAACGATGAACCGGCGGCACGGGACACAAATTCGACTACGAGCTTTTTAACCGCAGCAACTTTAATATACGCTATTGGAGCTGGAATTACCGCGGCTGCTGGCACCAGACTTGCCCTCCAATTGATCCTCGTTAAAGGGTTTAGAGTGTACTCATTCCGATTACGGGGCCTCGGATGAGTCCCGTATCGTTATTTTTCGTCACTACCTCCCCGTGCCGGGAGTGGGTAATTTGCGCGCCTGCTGCCTTCCTTGGATGTGGTAGCCGTTTCTCAGGCTCCCTCTCCGGAATCGAACCCTGATTCCCCGTTACCCGTTACAACCATGGTAGGCGCAGAACCTACCATCGACAGTTGATAAGGCAGACATTTGAAAGATACGTCGCCGGTGCAAGACCGTGCGATCAGCATAAAGTTATTCAGATTCAACAAATTGTACGATGACGACCGAAATCGCCACCGATTGGTTTTGATCTAATAAAAGCACTCCTTCCGTCTCCAG
Source organism: Eledona agricola (assembly GCA_964023215.1). Classification (NCBI taxonomy): domain Eukaryota; kingdom Metazoa; phylum Arthropoda; class Insecta; order Coleoptera; family Tenebrionidae; genus Eledona; species Eledona agricola. Next base: position 22,598,552 of record OZ026854.1, read on the forward strand.
TTGGAGCTCTGTTTGCATGTGTTAGCTCTAGAATTACCACAGTTATCCAAGTAAATCTGGGTACAATCTAAGGAACCATAACTGATTTAATGAGCCTTTCGCGGTTTCACCTTAATTTGGCTTGTACTGAGACATGCATGGCTTAATCTTTGAGACAAGCATATGACTACTGGCAGGATCAACCAGGGAACTGATTTTTGTATATACGTACGTGCGAAAAGTCAAAAAGACGAAACGCCACGCCACGTAATTTTATAATTTGTAGCAGTTGCTACATTTTACAATCGTTCATTTGTGACCGTCGTGCGTCTGAAAGTTAAAATGCCGGACGTAAACACTTTACTTTAGACAGGTCGATACAATTTTAAACATTCTCTACATTCTACGCTAGATAAGCGACTATGTGTACATTTTTCGTGAAATTATCACGATCGTTTCGTATGTTAGCGCCTGGAACGCAGTGAGTAAACGAAAATTTTTTCGAAAAAAAACTAAAGTTTTTTTCATTTCTCATACATTGAATCGCATAAGGAGAACAAACTTAAATAAATTTGTCGATTCCGCGACCACGCTGTGTGTTCAGACCAAAGTCTAACTGTAGACGGACCCCACGAGGCTTGTCGCCTACATATATAGCAAGCGGTCACGGTTCGGAGCTGTACGCGCGGACGGGGAGCGCCTATTATAACCAATGGTAAAATAAATTTTCCCGTTGGGAAATATCTTATATTTTATGGTTCAGAATTTCATGTACTTTTATTATTAATACATATTATTAATTATTGAATGTCTGTGGTACATTAAAAAGTTTAAAAAAATTATTTCTAAAAGTTACACTCCTTTACTATAATGAACGCCGACTGTTTGTCAAAATTTTACAAGTTTTCATCGGCAAAAGTTGAAATAAAATAAAAGCGACTATTTTAACGATTTATCTTTCGGAGACGAATTCATCGGGCTTAGTGTCGAATAAAGACATTTGTCGTCGAATATACTAAAGTATAATGAACGCCGACTGTTTGTCGAAATTTTACAAGTTTTCATCGGCAAAAGTTGAAATTAAATAAAAGCGACGATTTTAACGATTTATCTTTCGGAGACGAATTCATCGGACTTAGTGTCGAATAAAGACATTTGTCGTCGAATATACTAAAGTATAATGAACGCCGACGGTTTGTCAAAATTTTACAAGTTTTCATCGGCAAAAGTTGAAATAAAATAAAAGCGACTATTTTAACGATTTATTTTCGGAGACGAATTCATCGGGCTTAGTGTCGAATAAAGACATTTGTCGTCGAATATACTAAAGTATAATGAACGCCGACTGTTTGTCGAAATTTTACAAGTTTTCATCGGCAAAAGTTGAAATTAAATAAAACCGACGATTTTAACGATTTATTCTTCGGAGACGAATTCGTCGGACTTAGTGTCGAATAAAGACATTTGTCGACGAACATACTAAAATATAATGAACGCCGACTGTTTGTCGAAATTTTACAAGTTTTCATCGGCAAAAGTTGAAATTAAATAAAACCGACGATTATCACGATTTATTCTTCGGAGACGAATTCGTCGGACTCAGTGTCGAATAAAGACATTTGTCGACGAACATACTAAAGTATAATGAACGCCGACTGTTTGTCGAAATTTTACAAGTTTTTATCGGCAAAAGTTGAAATTAAATAAAACCGACGATTATCACGATTTATTCTTCGGAGACGAATTCGTCGGACTTAGTGTCGAATAAAGACATTTGTCGACGAACATACTAAAGTATAATGAACGCCGACTGTTTGTCGAAATTTTACAAGTTTTCATCGGCAAAAGTTGAAATTAAATAAAAGCGACGATTTTCACGATTTATTCTTCGGAGACGAATTCGTCGGACTTAGTGTCGAATAAAGACATTTGTCGACCAACATACTAAAGTATAATGAACGCCGACTGTTTGTCGAAATTTTACAAGTTTTCATCGGCAAAAGTTGAAATTAAATAAAAGCGACGATTATCACGATTTATTCTTCGGAGACGAATTCGTCGGACTTAGTGTCGAATAAAGACATTTGTCGACGAACATACTAAAGTATAATGAACGCCGACTGTTTGTCGAAATTTTACAAGTTTTCATCGGCAAAAGTTGAAATTAAATAAAAGCGACGATTTCAACGATTTATCTTTCGGAGACGAATTCATCGGACTTAGTGTCGAATAAAGACATTTGTCGTCGAATATACTAAAGTATAATGAACGCCGACTGTTTGTCGAAATTTTACAAGTTTTCATCGGCAAAAGTTGAAATTAAATAAAACCGACGATTTTAACGATTTATCCTTCGGAGACGAATTCCTCGGACTTAGTGTCGAATAAAGACATTTGTCGTCGAATATACTAAAATATAATGAACGCCGACTGTTTGTCGAAATTTTACAAGTTTTCATCGGCAAAAGTTGAAATTAAATAAAACCGACGATTATCACGATTTATTCTTCGGAGACGAATTCGTCGGACTTAGTGTCGAATAAAGACATTTGTCGACGAACATACTAAAGTATAATGAACGCCGACTGTTTGTCGAAATTTTACAAGTTTTTATCGGCAAAAGTTGAAATTAAATAAAACCGACGATTATCACGATTTATTCTTCGGAGACGAATTCGTCGGACTTAGTGTCGAATAAAGACATTTGTCGTCGAATATACTAAAGTATAATGAACGCCGACTGTTTGTCGAAATTTTACAAGTTTTCATCGGCAAAAGTTGAAATTAAATAAAACCGACGATTTTAACGATTTATCCTTCGGAGACGAATTCTTCGGACTTAGTGTCGAATAAAGACATTTGTCGTCGAATATACTAAAATATAATGAACGCCGACTGTTTGTCGAAATTTTACAAGTTTTCATCGGCAAAAGTTGAAATTAAATAAAACCGACGATTATCACGATTTATTCTTCGGAGACGAATTCGTCGGACTTAGTGTCGAATAAAGACATTTGTCGTCGAATATACTAAAGTATAATGAACGCCGACTGTTTGTCGAAATTTTACAAGTTTTCATCGGCAAAAGTTGAAATTAAATAAAACCGACGATTTTAACGATTTATCCTTCGGAGACGAATTCTTCGGACTTAGTGTCGAATAAAGACATTTGTCGTCGAATATACTAAAATATAATGAACGCCGACTGTTTGTCGAAATTTTACAAGTTTTCATCGGCAAAAGTTGAAATTAAATAAAACCGACGAT
>OZ026854.1:22606797-22611797 GCA_964023215.1 Eledona agricola
CCCTCTCTTGAAGCGACACACAGGGATAGGCTTTTTGAAGGGTTTATCTGCATTCCACGTCGTTCCAAAAATTGCTCAACCATGGCTATCTTCCGAGGCATTGCGATTTCGCTGTCACTAAGTAGGAGCATGTCGTCAGCAAAAGCCATTACAGAACAGGTGACTCCGGAAGAGATAGTAGCTCCGTTAGCGCTGTCCTGCAGTTTGTCTATAATTTCGTCAATTACAAGATTAAAGAGAAACGGGCTTAATGGGTCTCCTTGGCGAACTCCCCTTTTTATTTCAAACTGTCTTGTTTCCATGTTTCCCACCCTAATACCGGTAGTACATCCCGCATATGTTGTAGATATATATCTAATCGTCCCGTCATCTACCCCAAACCGTCGTAAAGCTCGTACAATCGAGGTATGACCTACGGTGTCAAAGGCTTTCTGGACATCGAGTGACACCACCGCATACGGCAAACCCCGCTCTGTGCGACTGCGCAAGTAGTGATCTAAGATCAAGCAGTTTCCCAATGCACCATCGACCGAAACAAACCCGCGCTGGTTAAGGTTAAGCTGCAGGGAATGCGTCAGTCGACGGGCCAATGCACGATGGAAAAGGCGTTGAATCGCGGAGCCAACCGTAATCGGGCGCCAATTTGTGGGGTTTCTCAAATCACCTCCCTTTGGAATCAACGTAGTTCTTAATTTGGCCCATTGTGAGGGCTGGACTCCTTTCCACAACAATATGGTAAACAACGCCGCCAGCTCCTCGTTGGATGTTGTTTTCACGCCGGTTACGGTAATTCCATCTCCACCCGGCGAGGAGGGTTTCCACCCGACTTTTGCGCGAAGGACTTCTTCAACAGATATCGGCGCGAAGGTAGGGACCGGGGTGCCTTTCGGCGTAGTCTCCTCGTCGTCGGGCGGTGACGACGACTCAAGGATTCCTCCGTATAATTCTTCGACGTCTCGAATATTAGGGACGATCATGGAGGATTCCTCATTATCCACTCCGTCTAAGATTATTCTCGCCAGTTTTTGCCGGCTCTTTTGATAGAGGTCTTGAGCTTTTTTGAATCTGGAAGCTCTTGCACCTCGTGAGGGTCTTTGTTGGGCATAATTTGGCGTTGGTTTAGTATGGTGTTTACGTCCACCTCTTGTACCTCTTTGGGTTGTTTTTAGTTCCGCCAAGTAGCTGTTGATGGAGATTTTAAGCCCTTCAGACTCACCCTCGAGGGCAAGGCATATCGATGAACGCAATCGCTCGTTGCTGATAAGCGGCAATAGGTTTTCTAAATGGGCTTGGAATGTTATGTCAGAATGCAAGCGAGTGGTGGCTGGGAGGGGGGCAGTGGCGCGTGTTGTATGGGAGAGCCCAAGTACGGGGGAAGATGGTCCCGTTAGCTGTGTAGAACTAGTCGACGTAGAGCGCGAGGGGGCGTTGATGCCCTCATTAAAAGAAGAGGCGGTGAGAGTTGGCGAAGATGACTGGATAGTGGAAGTTACTCGATCTTGTGATGTATGTGGAGGGGCGATTGTGGTGGCGATTTCTGCGGGTGGGTGTGGGGGTGATTTACGTTTGTTTAATTCGATATAGTCGCGCAAGAAATTTTTGTATTCGGTTTTTGATCTGCGGTATCTAACCTGATCGACTGTGAGGCCTGTGAGGGCTGACATTCGCTGTAAAAATGGTTGGCCTTTCCTCACGCTCACCTCGACTTCCGCCATCAGCTGGAAACATCTGGCGTCCGACCGTGGTAGGCGCGCTTCCAGGTCCTCCATATACTCACCGCGGTGCATCTTGCTTTCGTGAAGTCTTACGCCTCGAAAAGTTGGGAATGGCAATCCGCAGAATTGACAGGCGTCTCGGTCTCTTTTCCCGCACGTAGTGTTATGCCGTCTTAGGCCCGATGTTGACAAGTAGAGCTTACCACAGGTTCGACAGACCAGTGATGTAGTGGCTATATTGGTGCTGGCCGGCTGGCAGTTGGAATTTGTGTTCTCAGCTGCGTGTTGAACCATTGGGGACGCCGGACCAGCAAGAGAATCATCGGGAGAGGTATTTTCCCCATCCCCCGGGGTGTTGCTCGTGGATGGTTGATTTCTTTTTGATCGAAGATTGTAGGATTTTTTCATTTTAGTTTGCAACACGTCGGAAATAAGTTTAGAGACAGAACAGAGCCGCGTTGTCCTGCCCCAGCTAATTGCAACCGAGGGTCGCCACTGCCTCGGAGGTCGCGCTTTCGACTCACTTACCCCTGAGTCATCCATCCCTCGCCGCGCTGTTCGACTTGGATTGGGGAGAGTAACATATGACAAAAGTTGGACCGACAGTTGCTTTTATCAGTGTCGCGTACGCGCCAACTCCGGAGAAAAAGATAGGAAATTTGGAAAGAAGAGCGAAAAAAAAAAAAAAAAAAAAAAAAAAAAAAAAAAAAAAAAAAAAAATTGGGTCATTTTTTTTGAAACTGGATCATTTTTTGCTCCAGATGATCTGGTTGCCCCAGCTGCACCAGTTAAACTGGAAACTGGAACAACCAGACCATCCGGAGACCACGACTTGAACGAACGGTAGGACATGAAAATTTTCCAAGTCCACGCCCTGGTCAATGCGGTCGACTATGGGAAAATGTAAACAAACAAGATGGAGGATTTTATGGAATTTTTAAAGGGACAGGACCGAGGTTTGGGGGGATGGATTTAAGCTCACGATACCTTATTTTGAAGAGGGCGAGGTGATCTTTCTCCAGCAAAAGTTATGGTGCCCTCTGGCGAAGGGTGATGGAGTTAGGGGTAGTTTCCTAAATGTCCGAAAAAGTCCGTGAACTGGGATGTTTAATTGGTTTTCTCGGTTCGGCGACATCGGAAATTCCACTGCGATACACCCTTCGAATCGGTGAAATTTTGCGGATGTTGTGGTATACTTTGGTGGCTGTTACCGGAGATTTTTGAAGAGCGCGCACAAACACGGCCGTCTCGAGTAAGAGAGTCATAGTTACTCCCGCCGTTTACCCGCGCTTTTTTGAATTTCTTCAAGTTGACATTCAGAGCACTGGGCAGAAATCACATTGCGTCAACACCCGTTGGGGCCATCGCAATGCTTTGTTTTAATTAGACAGTCGGATTCCCCAGGTCCGTGCCAGTTCTGAGCTGATCGTTGAATGGTGGCCGAAGAGGACATCCGGACGCTCTTTCGAGCGCACCCGGAGCCTCGCAGCAAGACGGTTCCGTGGGGGGCCAAGGCACGGGACCGGGCTCGGATCAGACAAGCTTCACCTCGCCCAGGCCCGGCACGTTAGCCGTCACCCGCTTCCCCGACAAGCCCGACACGCCCCGATCCTCAGAGCCAATCCTTATCCCGAAGTTACGGATCCAATTTGCCGACTTCCCTTACCTACATTATTCTATCGACTAGAGGCTATTCACCTTGGAGACCTGCTGCGGATATGGGTACGAGCCGGCGCGACGTTTCCACGTGGCCCTCTCCCGGATTTTCAAGGTCCGAGGGGATGATCCGGACACCGCCGCAACTGCGGTGCTCTTCGCGTTCCAAACCATATCTCCCTGCTAAAGGATTCCATGGAACTCGAACGCTCATACAGAAAAGAAAACTCTTCCCGGATCTCCCGACGGCGTCTCCGGGTCCTTTTGGGTTACCCCGACGAACTCTCTTGCGAGGGCCCGATTTATAAACGGTTCCGCTGCCGGGTTCCGGAATAGGAACCGGATTCCCTTTCGCCCGATGGGTGTATACAATCAAATGTTTGTGATATTTTAAGGAGCGCGGACCCCACGCTTGCCTTTCGGTTTCGACCCTGCTGTCATCATCGTCGCGTACGTGCTTGCCAAAAATCCACTTTTACTACTTGTGCGTTTTATAGTTCGAAATGTTAAACACACGCTGAAGTAAATAATAGACAGAGACTGCCCGTTTATACGTCGTACATGACTAACTAGAGTACACCTACTAAACACGGTGATCCCTCCCATACATCAAATTTATATTGTTAAATTACCCCTCGCTTGCTTTTCGCCGTCTATCACTGCATTGGTCATCATCGACGCGTACGTGCTTGTCAAATTCTAAAAATTACGTATTGTGCGTTTTAAAGTTCGAAAATTCAACACACTCTGTAATTAATAGACAGACTGCCCGTTTATACGTCGTATTAGACTAAGAGGACAAACTGCTACTAAACACGGTGATAATTAAACAAGTTTATCTGTAAAAAGCACCCCTCGCTTGCTCTTCGGCGTCCATCAACTACCCTGTCATCATCGTCGCGTACGTGCTTGCCAAATTCTAAAAACTACGTATTGTGCGTTTTAAAGTTCGAAAATTCAACACACTCAGTAATTAACAGACAGGCTGCCCGTTTATACGTCGTACATGAACAGGAGGACAAACACCTACAAAACACGGTGATGCTTAAAACAAATTTGTTAAAGAACCCCTCGCTTGCGTTTCGGCTTCAATCAACTTCTCTGGTCATCATCGTCGCGTACGTGCTGGTGTCCAATTCTAAAAACTACGTATTGTGCGTCTTAAAGTTCGAAAATTCAACACACTCAGTAATAAATAGAAAAGACTGCCCGTTTATACGTCGACATGATCAGGAGGACAAATACCTACTAAACACGGTGATCCTTAGACAATTTTAGCTGTAAAAAACACCCCTCGCTTGCTCTTCGGCGTCCATCACTCCTGTGGTCATCATCGTCGCGTACGTGCTTGCCAAATTCTAAAGACTACGTATTGTGCGTTTTAAAGTTCGAAAATTCAACACACTCAGTAATTAATAGACAGGCTGCCCGTTTATACGTCGTTCATGATCAGGAGGACAAACACCTACAAAACACGGTGATGTTTAAAACAAATTTATTTATTAAAGATCCCACGCTTGCTTTTCGACTGCCCGCTAGTCTTATTCGCGGCGCGTACGTGCTCGTGTCAAATACTAAAAATTACGTATTGTGCGTTTTAAAGTTCGAAAAGTCAACACACTCAATAAT
>OZ026854.1:22616797-22624297 GCA_964023215.1 Eledona agricola
CGTCGTTCATGACAAGACGAAGGCGTCTGTTATCCAACCGTATTGGAGAGTTCAATCGAAGCACGTGACAAGACCAGTGCCTTTGGCCTGCCGTCAACTTCGTCGTGGACGCCGCAGACAACGGTTTTGTTCCCAGATGTTTTCTCTTCGTCATCATCGACGCGTACGTGCTAGTTTTGCACGTTTATACGTCGTACATGACAAAGGCATCCTATTGTTATCCAACCGCATCAGCAGCTCCGGCAACGTACAAGACTAGCATTTATCGTCATCATCGTCGTAGTAGCAGCGGCACCGTGCAGTCTTGTTCGCAAATGTTTTTTCGTCATCATCGTCGCGTACGTGCTAATCGTGCACGTTTATACGTCGTACATGACGAATGCATCTGTTATCTAACCGCATTAGCCGCTCCTGAAAACAACGTACACGACTTTTTGTCATCTTCGTCGTGGCAGCAGACTCCGTAGTATAGTTAGAAAGACCGCTTCGCTTGTTTTTCAATGCCTCATTTTGTCATCACAATCATAATATTATCAGGTAGCTCCCACGTGGAACTAAATCAATTAATATTGGCACCCGGGTTCTGCCCGTTACGGAATTTCACCTCGCCGACAAGACAACAATTCCCGGGCAGAGTGTGCCGAATGAATGCAGCGTGGTAACTGATCAATCAAACAAACACAAAACCGGGACACCTGCGTTTTAAGTCTCGTAAATATACGAGTATTATATATCCCAACATCGAGGACCGCTTGCGGTCTTTTTGCTTTAGGGATATTTAGTGATATATTCGCACACAGCTAAGTGCATATGTAAGTCGTCCGTCGCCAGACGAATAAGTGTGTCCCACATCGTTTGTTTAGGTAACGCTGTTATAGGGTATATATTATATATGTATTATGTTGTTTGACAAAGGCATTTACTAGACACGGCGATCTTGCAAAGTTCGAAAACTACAGCAACTGCTTTTACGTCGTACATGACTCGTTCTTGGAATATCAACGGCCGATCTTCATATGTGATGCAAGTTACATTACATATATGGCGAAGACCGGGCAACGGTACCGCAAATGGCTGAACGTACCGTCGACTCCGTGCGACATACCTCGAACTCAATAAATCGGATATAATGTTATTTTCGCACAATTGTGACGAAAAAACACGTTAATGATCCTTCCGCAGGTTCACCTACGGAAACCTTGTTACGACTTTTACTTCCTCTAAATGATCAAGTTCGGTCATCTTCCCAGTATCATCGACGACGTCGAAACGCCATCGCGCACCAGTCCGAAGACCTCACTAAATCATTCAATCGGTAGTAGCGACGGGCGGTGTGTACAAAGGGCAGGGACGTAATCAACGCGAGCTTATGACTCACGCTTACTGGGAATTCCTCGTTCATGGGGAACAATTGCAAGCCCCAATCCCTAGCACGAAGGAGGTTCAGCGGGTTACCCGGACCGTTCGGTCAGGGAGGACACGCTGATTCCTTCAGTGTAGCGCGCGTGCGGCCCAGGACATCTAAGGGCATCACAGACCTGTTATTGCTCAATCTCGTGCGGCTAGAAGCCACCTGTCCCTCTAAGAAGATATGTATGTACGCCGACAGTAAAAACCGCGCACGATTACCGAGCGAACTCGGAACCGGCGGGCCTTTGAGATGTCGAAATACGTCTATTTAGCAGGCAAGAGTCTCGTTCGTTATCGGAATTAACCAGACAAATCGCTCCACCAACTAAGAACGGCCATGCACCACCACCCACCGAATCAAGAAAGAGCTCTCAATCTGTCAATCCTTCCGGTGTCCGGGCCTGATGAGGTTTCCCGTGTTGAGTCAAATTAAGCCGCAGGCTCCACTCCTGGTGGTGCCCTTCCGTCAATTCCTTTAAGTTTCAGCTTTGCAACCATACTTCCCCCGGAACCCAAAAGCTTTGGTTTCCCGGAAGCTGCCCGCCGAGTCATCGGAGGAACGTCGGCGGATCGCTAGCTGGCATCGTTTATGGTTAGAACTAGGGCGGTATCTGATCGCCTTCGAACCTCTAACTTTCGTTCTTGATCAATGAAAGCGTTTTTGGCAAATGCTTTCGCTTCTGTCCGTCTTGCGACGATCCAAGAATTTCACCTCTAACGTCGCAATACGAATGCCCCCATCCGTTCCTATTAATCATTACCTCGGGGTTCCGAAAACCAACAAAATAGAACCGAGGTCCTATTCCATTATTCCATGCACAGAATATTCAGGCGTAATTTTAGCCTGCTTTAAGCACTCTAATTTGTTCAAAGTAAACGTGTCGGCCCACCTCGACACTCAATGAAGAGCACCGCGGCGGGAAATTAATCTTGGGCCGCCCTCGCGAGCTAAGCCCACCGACAGGACGTCCCGCAACACGCCAGTTGACACCGCGAACGATGAACCGGCGGCACGGGACACAAATTCGACTACGAGCTTTTTAACCGCAGCAACTTTAATATACGCTATTGGAGCTGGAATTACCGCGGCTGCTGGCACCAGACTTGCCCTCCAATTGATCCTCGTTAAAGGGTTTAGAGTGTACTCATTCCGATTACGGGGCCTCGGATGAGTCCCGTATCGTTATTTTTCGTCACTACCTCCCCGTGCCGGGAGTGGGTAATTTGCGCGCCTGCTGCCTTCCTTGGATGTGGTAGCCGTTTCTCAGGCTCCCTCTCCGGAATCGAACCCTGATTCCCCGTTACCCGTTACAACCATGGTAGGCGCAGAACCTACCATCGACAGTTGATAAGGCAGACATTTGAAAGATACGTCGCCGGTGCAAGACCGTGCGATCAGCATAAAGTTATTCAGATTCAACAAATTGTACGATGACGACCGAAATCGCCACCGATTGGTTTTGATCTAATAAAAGCACTCCTTCCGTCTCCAGTTGGAGCTCTGTTTGCATGTGTTAGCTCTAGAATTACCACAGTTATCCAAGTAAATCTGGGTACAATCTAAGGAACCATAACTGATTTAATGAGCCTTTCGCGGTTTCACCTTAATTTGGCTTGTACTGAGACATGCATGGCTTAATCTTTGAGACAAGCATATGACTACTGGCAGGATCAACCAGGGAACTGATTTTTGTATATACGTACGTGCGAAAAGTCAAAAAGACGAAACGCCACGCCACGTAATTTTATAATTTGTAGCAGTTGCTACATTTTACAATCGTTCATTTGTGACCGTCGTGCGTCTGAAAGTTAAAATGCCGGACGTAAACACTTTACTTTAGACAGGTCGATACAATTTTAAACATTCTCTACATTCTACGCTAGATAAGCGACTATGTGTACATTTTTCGTGAAATTATCACGATCGTTTCGTATGTTAGCGCCTGGAACGCAGTGAGTAAACGAAAATTTTTTCGAAAAAAAACTAAAGTTTTTTTCATTTCTCATACATTGAATCGCATAAGGAGAACAAACTTAAATAAATTTGTCGATTCCGCGACCACGCTGTGTGTTCAGACCAAAGTCTAACTGTAGACGGACCCCACGAGGCTTGTCGCCTACATATATAGCAAGCGGTCACGGTTCGGAGCTGTACGCGCGGACGGGGAGCGCCTATTATAACCAATGGTAAAATAAATTTTCCCGTTGGGAAATATCTTATATTTTATGGTTCAGAATTTCATGTACTTTTATTATTAATACATATTATTAATTATTGAATGTCTGTGGTACATTAAAAAGTTTAAAAAAATTATTTCTAAAAGTTACACTCCTTTACTATAATGAACGCCGACTGTTTGTCAAAATTTTACAAGTTTTCATCGGCAAAAGTTGAAATAAAATAAAAGCGACTATTTTAACGATTTATCTTTCGGAGACGAATTCATCGGGCTTAGTGTCGAATAAAGACATTTGTCGTCGAATATACTAAAGTATAATGAACGCCGACTGTTTGTCGAAATTTTACAAGTTTTCATCGGCAAAAGTTGAAATTAAATAAAAGCGACGATTTTAACGATTTATCTTTCGGAGACGAATTCATCGGACTTAGTGTCGAATAAAGACATTTGTCGTCGAATATACTAAAGTATAATGAACGCCGACGGTTTGTCAAAATTTTACAAGTTTTCATCGGCAAAAGTTGAAATAAAATAAAAGCGACTATTTTAACGATTTATCTTTCGGAGACGAATTCATCGGGCTTAGTGTCGAATAAAGACATTTGTCGTCGAATATACTAAAGTATAATGAACGCCGACTGTTTGTCGAAATTTTACAAGTTTTCATCGGCAAAAGTTGAAATTAAATAAAACCGACGATTTTAACGATTTATTCTTCGGAGACGAATTCGTCGGACTTAGTGTCGAATAAAGACATTTGTCGACGAACATACTAAAATATAATGAACGCCGACTGTTTGTCGAAATTTTACAAGTTTTCATCGGCAAAAGTTGAAATTAAATAAAACCGACGATTATCACGATTTATTCTTCGGAGACGAATTCGTCGGACTCAGTGTCGAATAAAGACATTTGTCGACGAACATACTAAAGTATAATGAACGCCGACTGTTTGTCGAAATTTTACAAGTTTTTATCGGCAAAAGTTGAAATTAAATAAAACCGACGATTATCACGATTTATTCTTCGGAGACGAATTCGTCGGACTTAGTGTCGAATAAAGACATTTGTCGACGAACATACTAAAGTATAATGAACGCCGACTGTTTGTCGAAATTTTACAAGTTTTCATCGGCAAAAGTTGAAATTAAATAAAAGCGACGATTTTCACGATTTATTCTTCGGAGACGAATTCGTCGGACTTAGTGTCGAATAAAGACATTTGTCGACCAACATACTAAAGTATAATGAACGCCGACTGTTTGTCGAAATTTTACAAGTTTTCATCGGCAAAAGTTGAAATTAAATAAAAGCGACGATTATCACGATTTATTCTTCGGAGACGAATTCGTCGGACTTAGTGTCGAATAAAGACATTTGTCGACGAACATACTAAAGTATAATGAACGCCGACTGTTTGTCGAAATTTTACAAGTTTTCATCGGCAAAAGTTGAAATTAAATAAAAGCGACGATTTCAACGATTTATCTTTCGGAGACGAATTCATCGGACTTAGTGTCGAATAAAGACATTTGTCGTCGAATATACTAAAGTATAATGAACGCCGACTGTTTGTCGAAATTTTACAAGTTTTCATCGGCAAAAGTTGAAATTAAATAAAACCGACGATTTTAACGATTTATCCTTCGGAGACGAATTCCTCGGACTTAGTGTCGAATAAAGACATTTGTCGTCGAATATACTAAAATATAATGAACGCCGACTGTTTGTCGAAATTTTACAAGTTTTCATCGGCAAAAGTTGAAATTAAATAAAACCGACGATTATCACGATTTATTCTTCGGAGACGAATTCGTCGGACTTAGTGTCGAATAAAGACATTTGTCGACGAACATACTAAAGTATAATGAACGCCGACTGTTTGTCGAAATTTTACAAGTTTTTATCGGCAAAAGTTGAAATTAAATAAAACCGACGATTATCACGATTTATTCTTCGGAGACGAATTCGTCGGACTTAGTGTCGAATAAAGACATTTGTCGTCGAATATACTAAAGTATAATGAACGCCGACTGTTTGTCGAAATTTTACAAGTTTTCATCGGCAAAAGTTGAAATTAAATAAAACCGACGATTTTAACGATTTATCCTTCGGAGACGAATTCTTCGGACTTAGTGTCGAATAAAGACATTTGTCGTCGAATATACTAAAATATAATGAACGCCGACTGTTTGTCGAAATTTTACAAGTTTTCATCGGCAAAAGTTGAAATTAAATAAAACCGACGATTATCACGATTTATTCTTCGGAGACGAATTCGTCGGACTTAGTGTCGAATAAAGACATTTGTCGTCGAATATACTAAAGTATAATGAACGCCGACTGTTTGTCGAAATTTTACAAGTTTTCATCGGCAAAAGTTGAAATTAAATAAAACCGACGATTTTAACGATTTATCCTTCGGAGACGAATTCTTCGGACTTAGTGTCGAATAAAGACATTTGTCGTCGAATATACTAAAATATAATGAACGCCGACTGTTTGTCGAAATTTTACAAGTTTTCATCGGCAAAAGTTGAAATTAAATAAAACCGACGATTATCACGATTTATTCTTCGGAGACGAATTCGTCGGACTTAGTGTCGAATAAAGACATTTGTCGACGAACATACTAAAGTATAATGAACGCCGACTGTTTGTCGAAATTTTACAAGTTTTTATCGGCAAAAGTTGAAATTAAATAAAACCGACGATTATCACGATTTATTCTTCGGAGACGAATTCGTCGGACTTAGTGTCGAATAAAGACATTTGTCGACGAACATACTAAAGTATAATGAACGCCGACTGTTTGTCGAAATTTTACAAGTTTTCATCGGCAAAAGTTGAAATTAAATAAAACCGACGATTTTAACGATTTATCCTTCGGAGACGAATTCTTCGGACTTAGTGTCGAATAAAGACATTTGTCGACAAACATACTAAAGTATAATGAACGCCGACTGTTTGTCGAAATTTTACAAGTTTTCATCGGCAAAAGTTGAAATTAAATAAAAGCGACGATTTTAACGATTTATCCTTCGGAGACGAATTCTTCGGACTTAGTGTCGTATAAAGACATTTGTCGACGAATATACTAAAGTATAATGAACGCCGACTTTTTGTCGAAATTTTACAAGTTTTCATCGGCAAAAGTTGAAATTAAATAAAAGCGACGATTTTCACGATTTATTCTTCGGAGACGAATTCGTCGGACTTAGTGTCGAATAAAGACATTTGTCGACAAATATACTAATGTATAATAAACGCCGACTGTTTGTCGAAATTTTACAAGTTTTCTTCGGAGTCGTTTCAAACAAAATAAATGCGACGATTTTGACTATCTCTATATATACAAATATTATTTATATACATATTTATATAAATTTGCCAGACTTATTTTCGATTTATTGCATTTTTCACAAGAATACTAAACTATAATGAATACGGAATGATTGTTGCATTTTTACGAATTTTCAACGGAAACGTCTCAAATAAAATAAATGCGACGATTTTGATTATCTCTTTATATATAAAAATTATAAATATTATTTATATACATATTTATATAAATTTGTCGGATCTATTTTCGATTTATTGCATTTTTCACAAGAATACTAAACTATAATGAATACGGAATGATTGTTGCATTTTTACGAATTTTCAACGGAAACGTTTTAAATAAAATAAATGCGACGATTTTGATTATCTCTTTATATATAAAAATTATAAATATTATTTATATACATATTTATATAAATTTGTCGGATCTATTTTCGATTTATTGCATTTTTCACAAGAATACTAAACTATAATGAATACGGAATGATTGTTGCATTTTTACGAATTTTCAACGGAAACGTTTCAAATAAAATAAATGCGAAAATTTTAATTCTTTTTATATAAATAT